>JAABKJ010012566.1:0-10493 GCA_011634705.1 Andricus grossulariae
ACTACCAAATATTGTTTTTGCCGCAAACCTGTAAAAAAATTGACAACAGGTGACTTTTCGTACCCCAAGTCCGAGGGGAACGATACCTCGTGTAATGGTACCATTCACACTACCAAGCTTATTTCTTGTCGTGGGGAAATGGTATCCCTCAAATTAGCGTTAGATTCACACTTAGTTTTTTCTGTGTTCCTATTTCTAAAGGAGATTTTTAATTTCCTAAAAACATAGACAGGACGGACAAAAAGATCATGCAGTAAAGGAATGGACTCAATTAATAATAATAGCCCACAGCAGACTACACTCTATTCGGACGGATTTACATTATAAAAGATTGAAGTATTGTGATTAAACGAATATCATAAATATATCAATTTATAATTTGATATCTGCCATAATATAATATTATACTAAATCCCAAGGTGTCAAATTATGATCCATAGGAGGATTAAATTCTTTCATTGGGGGGAAAAAATTGACATCTACATAGAAGGATTTGAATGTATTTGTAATTGTCAATGTAGTAGGCATATATTTGACAGCCCTTTCTCTATTGTGCAAAGCTTTGATCCACTTTAAGATCAAAATTTTATCACCTTGGGATTTAGTATGATTTTATATCCAGAAACTTGTCATCTTATTGTTCCAGGATCCTCCCTTTTTCAGCATTAATAACCTAGACAAACACAAAAGATCGTGTAAATAGTTTTTATTGTAAATTGCTTTTTCATATAAAAGGATCGATGTGCCGCATATTCTATAAGAAGTGGGTGAAAAGAAATGGTGTTCGTCCACGTGTCTTTTTCTCTTTATTCATGCGTAAGAAGAATCATAAAATACTACACAGATTTATATTAAGAAATAATACTAAGAAAATACTAAGAAAAATGTGAAGACAGTGAGTCGTTTTAAGCATTTAATTTTATCTGTAAGAACATACAGATTTTGCAATATTATAGCTTTCAAAGCTTCAAAATATGTTTAAAAAAATGTGTTATATTTTGCACAAAATAATATAAAATTTACAAAGAATGCTTTCGTGAATATTTTCTATGCTGCATTTGCATGAAAGAATTTGAGTACATTTGGGACGATGACGTCTTCCACAAACATGTCTTTTGTGATATGTGAGACTTCGTGGACTTGAATAACTTGCACCACAAATATCGCATCTGTAGCGTCTTGGATTATTTGTTACAATCGGTATTTTTTCGAAGGATGGTCTTCTACTTTCTGGACCAAATGAATACAATATTAATCAGTAATAACATTACTTATACCTTACTTATCAGTTTCTTACAACTCTTGACGAATTAATCACAGCTTCAAAAAAAGACGAAAAACTTGACAAAATGCTTAAATATAGGGATTAGAGGGGATTTTGAGAAAAATGGAGGACAAAGGGGAATAGGGGGCTGAATAAGATCTCTGTAAAAACTAAACCGCATAAATTAAAAAGAAATCACACTTCGGGTTTTCCCTTCGTCACTTCCTTCTGTCATCAATAGTAAAAAGAACACTTTTTTATTGATGAAGTGGATGCCATTTCATCCTCTTCTTCATTTCCTGCTTAATCGTATTTTGAACTCAAACTTATTACAGATCAGAGTCATCTAAATGCTCAATTTTATTCAATACATACTTGGGTGGATGAAGACACCAGATTCCATTACTAGTACACCCTCGCAAAAAAAAATCAGCGACTGAATCTGAAAAGGCCAATAAAAATAAAAATTTTGAATTGTTTTCATAATATTCTGAAAATCCTTGGAAACCAACTACGGGGTGGCCGAAAAACATAAATTTATTCCCTGCACAATTTCGCATGTTCCCTCAACATTAATATTGAAAGACCAGAATTGTAATCTCGTAATATGTTCAACACAAAATCTTATATGAACGGAATACAAAATTTTCAGATTGAAATTAAAAATTGAATTTATTTATTTTAATTTTCAACCAAAAAGTTGAGTTTTCAACAACAAAAAAACTTTTAACAAAGTAGTTGAATTTCAAACAAATAGTTAAATTTTCAACTTAAAAAGATGAATTTTCAACCAAAAATTAAAAAGTTAAATTGTCAGTAAAAAAATTACTTTACAACAACAAATAAAAGGAATTTTCAATAAAATTGTCAAAGCTTTAATCAAAGAGATGAATTTTGAACTAAAACAATGGATTTGCAATGAAAACAAAATTAACTTTCAACCAAGTAGTTTATTATCTAAACCACCCTAATAGCACGGACCGTTCCCGGAACGTGTAAAGTTTCCGCCGCTTGGAAACGTTCCAGGAACGTTCCACTGGGACCTGCGGGGAATCTCCCGTTATTGCTAACAACAATTATCTCGTAAACCGTAAGAGATAGGTAAAAATGGATGCCATTTTCGAGTTTTGAGTACCGCATATACTACACTATAATATGATATCCATATCATAAACTGACATCGATTTTGACCTATCACAGAAGGTTTACGCTATATTTATTGATAATAATAAAAATAACGGTAATTCATCTTTGGAACGTTCCTGGAACGGTCCCAAGCGGCGGACACGTTTTGGGAACGTTCCAGGAATGTTTCGTGCTATGAGCGCAGAAGTTGAATTTTCCACCCAAAAAGACGAATTATCAGCAAACAAAGATTTGTCATCCAACAAAGAAAAAAATGAGCCGCTGGATAGTGTAAGGGCATATAAAATTCACATGGCCATTCCGGTTGTCCCCTGTTGTCTTTAAAATCGATTTTGAAAATTAAATTTCTGGAACATATGGTCATGAAATTTCCTACAAAACCATATGTTTATAAAATTTAATTTTCCAAATCTATTTTAAAGACAACAGGGACCAACCGAAACGGCCATGTGCATTTTATATGTCCTTACACTATCCAGCAGCTCAAATGTTCATCCAGATTGTTGAACACTCAAGCTAAAAGACGAATTTTCTGTTGCATTTTTAACAAAAAAAAGTTTCAACCAGGAACATTAATTTTTTATCAAAATAGGTGACGTTGGTATTAAAAAAGATTTGTAACCAAAAATCGAAAAGCTACATATTCAGTTTAAAAAAAATAATTTTAAACAAAACAAAAAACGAATGTTCAAAAAAATAGTTCAATTTTCAACCGAAGCGATGAACCATCCAACAGGAAAAATAAATTTTTTGCAAAGTGTTTCAACTTTTACCCAAGTAGTTGAATTTTCAATTAGAAAAAATCAAATTTCACACAAGATTGGAATAGTTATATTATTAGTTTAAAAAAATTAATTTTCAACAACAACAAAATTATTTTTCGATAAAGTAGTTACACTTTCAATCAGCGAGATGAATTTTCAACTAAAATGAATCTTCAACTGGAATAATTAAGTTTTCAGTTTAAAAAATTAGTTTTTATCGAAAAAAAATGTCCACCAAAGAGATTAAATTTCAACTAAAATTATGAATCTTCAAAAACAAAATGATTTGTTAACATAGTGGTTCAACCTTCAACCGAGTAATTGAATTTTTAACCAAAAAGATAAATTGTGAAACAAAATCTTTTAATTGTGAATCATTTTGTTGCTTATTCTGCAGAAATTATTCAGGATGAAATAGATTTCTTTACAATCATAATTAACAAAATTTTCAATAGTGACACTAAACTCATGATTTTTTTCAATCTGCAGGGTTTGCTTACGAATAATTTTAAGATTTCTTTTAATTGAGTTTACATATTTTACCTCAATTTTCTTGAAGGAAGTCTTCTTCTTATTTAAATTTTTGTAAAAAGAATGTTTTGAACTTTAGAAATTTTTTAGAAATGCATTTAAATATTTTGGATTGTTTTCTTTTCCTAATTGAAAAGTTTAATAATCTGAATAGCCCGGTTTCAGAATCACCCACAAAATACTTGAATCATAACCAAAGAAGAAGAATTTTCAACTGAAAAGTTGCACTTTTGAGTGAAAAATTTTAACTTCTACCAAAAGACATCAATTTTTAAACCGAAAAGACAAATTTAGAAAAATGGTTGAACTTTCAACCAAAAAAGATCCAGTTTTTAATAAAATTGTTAAATTTTCAACCACAAAAAAATACATTTTTTTATTAACAATATAATCGTCAGGTGGAAGGAACTGAAATGAACAGAACTACAGAAATACAAGGCAAATAAATTACTAACCGGACTTTTAATCTTGTAAATTTGTAACACAGAACCTTTTATAAAGGGAATAAGACAATTACAAATTGAAATTTAAAAATGTATCATCCTTGACAGTTCTTTAAAATGACTCTTGTAGAAATTCCCTGATTTTGCAAGATGTTTTTTTTTTAAATCTTACTTTTCCCTATTTCTTGACTTTCCCTGACCTACACGACCTGAACCTAATAATGTATAGGATTTTTAATAAAAATTGTGTTCTACAATAAATTTTAAAGTGATTAGATTAAAGTTTGAAAAAAGATGATAAAAATACTAAAGTTCTCGAATTATTCCCAGTTAAGATCGCCAAATATGTATTTTCTGAATGAACATCACATCGTTTTTTAGTATTAAATGAAATATAAAGAATTAATAAATCAGAAGAAAAATCATCAAAGACCGATAAAGGTGAAAGGGTGCTGCTCCAAAATATATCGCCATTTTGCTGAACATCGTAAAGAACGCTCGGATTGGCATACATTTTAATATGGCCACATCTTGTGATGAAGGCCAACAAAGATTTTACCAATTTCAAATTTGCTAATTTATTCATTAGTTTTAATTTAAAACTGGTAAATCATTCCTCTTTCCAACGCCTAGTCCTAGTTCAAAAAGCCAGCGCCACTGTGGGAGAATTCCTGACTAAGTGGCAACCCAAAGAAGAAGAAGAAGAAGCTTCAACGCTTGGTCGCAGTGACGGAGCTTTAGCAGTTTCGTTCAGTTTAGCTTCATTTTAGTTTAACCTTCAGATCCAAAACACAAGAAGCTTAACCTCTTTTAAGTCAAGTCCGGGTGAAAACTGTACGTGAAGCTAGCAGAATGGACGAGAATCAACTGATGTGCCTGAGGTGGAAAGACCACCACACTACCTTAATGCAAAAATTCGGCACGTTAATCAAATCCGACAACCTAGTAGATTGCACTTTGGCGGCGGAGGGGAAGTTCCTAAAGGCTCACAAGGTGGTCCTTTCTGCGTGCAGTCCGTATTTTCAGGTGAGTTTTCACATTTTTAATATGTAATAACCTCTTTACTTTGTGTAGCTTCCCAGTGAAAATAAACTAATTGGGGCGAATTGAGAAAAATACGCTAGGAGCCCCCATGAATTTCGCTTTACGACAAACACGAATCGGAGCAGTTTGTGAATTTCTATAAATTCGGAAATAAGTAATTTAATTTTTAGATCTGCTATTTCTCCGAATTCAGCGAAAAGTTTGCAGAGGATCCAATTCATTTGAATGCCTTAGAACGAATTAATTTCAGTGTCAGCCCATTCATTTTAATTCGCGAGATTGGAAGTTTTACTCCAATTCGCCTGAATTCGTCAGTGCGAATACTGCTCAATTCTTCTTAATTCGGCGGATTGAAAGCCAAACTCGAATTCGCCCCAATTCGTGACTGCGAATTTGCCCCAATTCTTGACTGCGAATTTAATCAAGTGTTCATTTATTTAGTTTTATTCGTAATAGGAGAACCAACTTGCGGAGCATAACGGATTCGTTGTAACAGTTTTCAAATAGTCCCGTGTGGCCCAGGGGGCAATCTCTGGACTGTTACACAAGGGATCGCCGGTTCGAATCTCGGCGTATTCACTTTTTATTATTATTTTTTTTTACTGGGTTGAAAACATTTATTTTCCACATCGGTAAATTTATACCATTGAGATAAAATGGAGCTTTATTCCTCCGGTAATTCTTAGCATCAATGTTTCAGTTTACGTTAATTCTCTTCTTTTCTCTTTCTATTCAAGTCTATCCTTTTTTATCTCTGTTTTGGTTCTCCTCCTTCACTTTATTTTCAGATCATCATACATAGTATTTTATCATCCTTTAGGATGGCCGCAAAACTTTATTTTGAAAATTCCCTGATTCTTTTCCGACCAATTTTTCACTTTTTCTGACCATTAATATTCAAATACCAGCATTTTAATATTGTAACATTTTTAATTTTTGAACATCGAATTTTTTATGAACGGAATAAAAGAATTTCATATTTAAATTTAAAAATTTCAAATTTATTTTTTTATTAGAAACAAAAAAGTTGACGTTTCTACCATGAAAGATTTATTTTTAATCCAAAGGGACGATTTTTTAACAAAACAGTGGATTTTTTGACTGAAAAAGATGAATTTTTAACAAAAAACTTGAATGTTTAACCTGCAAGAATAAATTTTTAATCAAACAGTCGAATTGTCAAATAAAACAGATTAAACTTTAACCAAAAGAAGTTGACTTTCCAATAAAATTGTTGAATTTTCAAGCTAAAATGTCCAATGTTTTAAAAAAATGGTTGTATTTTAAAGCCGAAATAATGAATTTTCAACAACAAAATTAATCTTCAACCAAATAGTTGAATTTTCACTAAATTGTTGAATTTTTAACACAAAAAAAGAATTTTCGATCCGAAAAGATGAATTTTCAATGAAGAATTTAATATGTAGTTGGTATTTCGAACACAAAAAATTCAAGACAATAATTAAATTTTCAACTGAATTCTTAACAGACAATGTAATAGTTGATATTTCAACCAAAAAATACAACATTTCTACCAAAAGAGCTGGGCGTTAAAACCAAAAAGACGAATTTTCAATCAAGAAGATTAATTTTGTATCAAAATGTAGAATTACCAAACAAATAGCTGATTTTCGACACAAAAAAATGGAAAAGTTAAATTTTCACTTAAAAAAAAAAAAAACTTCGAAAAAACCGATTATTCAACAGAAGTCAAATTTTCAACTAAAGAGATAAATTTCCCAACCAAAAAGACGAATTTTCAACAAACCAAATTTTTAAATTTTCAACCTTGTAATTAAAAAATATATTTTTAAGATTAAATTTGAACTTTACCCAAACAGTTAAATTTTCAAATAAAAAATATAAGTTTTCAACTTTCAACCAAAGAGATGCATTTTCAACTAAAATGATGAATTTCCAACTGGAAGTCTAATTTTCAGAACCAAAAAGAAAAAAAGAATTTTTAATCAAAGAGATAAATTTTCAATTAAAATAATGAATTTTCAACAACAAAATGATTTTTAACAAAGTGATTCAACTTTTAATCAATTTGTTCAATTTTTAACAAAAGAAGATTGATTTTCAATTAATAATGTAATAGTAGATATTTCAACCAACAAATATTTTGATTTTAAATAAAAAACAGTTGAATTCAACAAAAAAAGATTACTTTCGAACAAAATAGTTGAATCATCAATCAAATAAAATTAATTTTCAATAAAACGGCTGCATTTTTAGCAATTTGCAACTAAAAAAGATTTCAGTTGTGTTTTCAACACAAAAATATGAAGTTTCAATAAAAAGTTTTATTTGTGCCAAAATAGTTGAAGTTTCAACCCAAAAAGGTGAATTTTCAGCCAAAAAGGATAACTTTAACAAGAATATTGAATTTTCAACCAAATAATGAAAAATTTTAACTATAAAAATATAATTCTCGGAAGGGAGGAACTGCTAAAAAAATAGAAATACAAGGCAAGTAAATTACTGGCAAGTATATTATACCATGATGACCGCAAGAACTTCATTTTCAACATTCCTTAATTTTTCCCTGACCATTAATATTCAAAGATTAGAATCTTAATTTTGTAACATTTTTAACATATAACCTTATGTAAACAGAATAAAACAATTTCAAATTAAAATTTATTATCCTTGACAGTTTTTTAAAGTGCCTCTTATAGAAATTTCCTGACTTCCCTAATTTCCAGGTTTTCCCTGACCTATGACCACCCCTTAGGCTTAGAGGATATATTACATAGAGTGCTCGTCCCTATCCCTAAAGCATTGTAGTACGCGTCCTTATGACAGATGTCGCAAATCAAAATCTCAAACGGTGCAAGTGCAACTTTTCGCGCGCTTGTTTAAATGAGAAAGTGTTGAATTTTAGTAAATAATATGATACATTCTTGATCGTGAATTGAAAAAACGAAAAATCATTGTTAATGAAATTTTTATTAATTATTTTACCAAATTTCAAAATAAAATCACACAAGCCAAAAAACTATAATTATTCAAAAATTGTGTTCAGTCAATTTAGAGCAATTCCATGTCAAATCATCTAAAGAATTTCAGATATTGTCAGTAATTTTGATGGAAATTCTAGTATTCGCTTTTTATGTTGTTGAAAGAAAAACCCTAAATTAATTTTTGAAAAAATCAAAAAACTTAGGAGATATTCAAAATTCAACATTTTGGGCCTTTTTTTCTTAAAATTTAATAACTTTGGTGATTTGAATGATATTAAGGTCTATTTTTTAAAATCATTTGTAATAAGACGCAGTTTTGAAAAAATATTTTCGAAACAAAAAATTTAAAAAACTTCCTAAATTGTTCAAAAACTGATATTTAAACTCAATTCCTGAAAAACGCTCACTTTTTATTTTCTTTATTTTTCTATATAGATAGCTTTTAATGTCCTCTACAAGCCCTGTGAATATCAAAATGGGAACTCCCTTAGTTTTCGAGAAATATGTATTTAAATACGTACGCCAAAACGATGCACACGATATGAATAACCACGTAAACAATATACGAGCAATAGAAGTATATTATAATCGTGTGCACGAACTTCAGAGCTCAAACTCTTGGACGCTGGGCACCCAAAGCCACGGTGTGAGCTACCTATCTTTCGGAAGCGAAATTACCCATGATTAGCACTCAATGTAATATATACTCTAAGGGGCATGGGCAGGCAGGCTATAGAACACGGAGTAATAATAAGGAGACCGATCTCCATATATACGTTTTGACGATCCAACCTGCACATTTATTGCCTTCCCTCAGGCGTCGAAAATATTCGCGCATGCACACTGCGCTTCACTATCTCTTTTTCTCGCGTGAAAAAAGAAATAGTATATCGTAGTTCAAATGCGCCACTACTTCAATTATGGTACAGATACCGCAGTCAAAACTCGAGGCGCTTTGTACAGCATGATCGGTCTCCTTATTATAGACCATTTTACCTATCGGAAAGTTTACTACGCATGTCCAATGTACTTTCTCTTGCACCCAGTTGTTGCGATCATTTTTGCTCGTTGAACACAGTGAAAACAGTTTTATTTAAGTTTTAAACATTTGTGATAAGTTATCGAAAAAACAATTTGAAGTGAAAATGAATTTAAATGAAAAATAAAGTAAGGGAGCGTTTATGTGTTTTATGTACGGCTAATATTGGAGTGATAGTCGTACCAAAGCACACAAGGGACATAACCTCTTCTACTTCACACGTTTCCCGAAACCTTATTCACAATACAGAAGTGGTCGTATTAGGAAAGAAGACTTCAAGAAACATTTTGGAGCATATAATAATTGCTTGAAATGCAAAACGTCTCAATTTCACCTCCTTTAAACTTAACCATGATCCTTCATCAATTTGTGGATCGATATCCCTTCCTTTTTCTATGGATTCCTTTATTCTGAAATTATTTTGTTAAATATATATTAACTTATATTATGACAAATTATAATAATAAATTACAGTAACCAAAATAATGTTGCATGCAAGCATGAAATGTGCATTTTTGTTTGTAATACGTTTTCAATGTATTATGAACTTTATTTGCTTGCAATATTTTTGCATTCTATCAACTTTCTAATTTAATTTAATTCATATTTTCGACTTAAATTAAAAAATGTAAGAATATACTTCCAAATTATATATTCTTTTGTAACAAATTTGGAATTTGCCGAAAATTTGGTCTTTGTAACACCATAATATACAAGAACAATTTGTTACCATTTTCTTCCCCAAACACCACCAATTTTATTTTAGAACAATTGCAATACTCAAATCCTGCCCTTTATCTTTAATATTTATTAGACTCACAATAACATAATTAAAATTTAATAATATGAAAAACTTAACCTGCAAACCTGTTTACAAGCTCAGCTTTTTTGTACCATTATTAGTTTGCTTCCGGCAACTTAACCACAGTCTCAATTGAGCAAGGCTATGTTTTTCTATATCACACTTGCCCAATTTTGTACCCGGAACATCATTTTCATTTAATTTCACTCCGCCAAAAGGTACAAAGGTGTACATTTTTATCAAATATGAGCGCAACTTTCATACTAAGCGGGATGCACATGGCCGCCGAACATGCGCAAATAAACTTCCGATAGGTAAAATGGTCTATTACTCCGTGCTACAGAGGGTCCAGGGATAGTGTGGCAACCTAGCCGGATGCCGCCATTGTAAGCAGTGGTTATCTATAGTGTAGTATATATATATGCACACACGCATATATATATATATATATATATGTATATATATATATATATACACATACATATGCTCTGGTA
>JAABKJ010012567.1:0-10492 GCA_011634705.1 Andricus grossulariae
TTTTTTAGATGACAGTTACTCCCAGTGGGACCCTGCGGTGGTTGTTAACCTTTAGTTTTTATATATATATATGTATAGTGAATTTGTTCGCGTCTTCGAGACGCATCAATCGACCTATTGTTGGACCTTTTATGACCCACCCGTACCGGTTTACGAAGGTTCAAAAATTATTTGTATTCTGTCTATAAGAGAGAAAATTTGTCTCGTGTTAAAAATAATACAGTGCTGTATCTGACATGTTTATTCGCGTCTTCGAGACACGTCAAATGATCAGTTGACGTACCCTTGATGACCACTTATGATCTAGCAATACCGATTTATAAATTAAAAAAATATATTGTTTATTTGTTTATCATATATATTTAATATCTGCTTATTTATATTGTTTATTTAAATATATTAAAATATATTCTTGATATGAGGAAAACTTGTTTAATATTGGGAATACAACAGTAATCCATATATGTGTGTTCGCGTCTCCGAGACGGATCGACTGCCCAATTGAAGAACCTTTCACGACCTACCATAAACTACCAATACCGTTTTTTAATTTGTTAACAAAATTATTTACCTTGTTTATAAGAGAATTTTTGTTTATATTGGGAATAAAACAATACTATATTTGATGTAATTTTTCGCGTCTTCGAGTTTAAAAAAAGTTACATTGTTTCTATAAAGAACACTTTTGTTTTAATTTGAGATATAACACTTCCGTTAGTCGAAAAGTCTTTCATTGTAACAGAAATACGTCGATTAACATTTTTATGGACTTTCTGATTTTCTGAAAAAAAGATTTTCAGTAAGACAGAAACATTATTATTATTTTTCAGAACTTGTTCTCGGGTAAACCCAGTTTTTCATCATCACCAACGAACAGCAACACAGTTCCGACCCAGGTCGCTGATCAATCACTTTAGCAAGCACCCCAGGCGAAGAGCTTTGTGAAGACATTATGTAAAGCTCTTCACACCGGCTCATTAGTGTTCAAAGTCTTTCGTTTCAGGCGTCATTCACTCCATTGACACTCTTCACAAGCTTGAAAAGTATTGAAGGTATCAATTTTCTTTCTTTTTTTTTTGGAGAAAAGCCTCCCTCTATAAGAAAACAAATTTATTTGATGCCTATCAGAAAACAAAATGCTCATAAAATGAGCACAAATAAATACACCCATACTGAATACATCCATAGTGCTTAGCAGCGGTATTTTAGTTGTTTTTTTTGTCAAAAATTAATTTTATTCACTGAAAATTTAACCATTCCATTTTTGGAAAATTGTACTATTTTTTTTTAAATTAGTTTTTTGTTGTTGTTAAAAACGTTCCTTTTTTTATAATTCCATTCTTAGTATAATATTACATCTTTCAGTAAAAGACTCAACTATTTGGTTAAATTTTTTTTTTGTAATTGAAAATTTATATATTTTCTTGAAGATTTTTTTGGTAAAAAATTAATCTTCTTGGTTAAAAATTCATCTTTTTAGTTGAAAATTTAACAACTTCGTTGAAAGTTGAACTCCTTTGTTAAAAATTAATATTTGTTGGTTGATGATTTATCATTTAAATTGAAATTTCATCTCTTTGGTAGAAAATTAAAGTATTTTTTTTAAGATTCTTGTTTTGTTAAAAATTAATTTTTTAACTGCAAATTTAACTACTCCCTTTTCGGTTAAGAATAGATCTTTTTTGGTAGAAAATTCAACTATCAGGTTAAAAATTAATTTTTTTGGGTGAAGGTTCATCATTTTAGTTGGAACTTCATCTCATTCGTTTAAAGTTTAAGTATTTTGTTGAAGATAACTGTTTTTTTAAATATTAATCTATTCCGATCGAAAACGCTCCTTTTAGACTGAAAATTTAACTGTTTTCTAGAAAAATCGTCTTTTTGTTTGAAAATTGGTAGTTTTTATTTAAAAGTTGAACTAAATTGTTCAAAATTATTTTTTTATTATTGAAAATTTAACTTTTCCATTTTTAGATTAAAATTTATCTTTTTTAGTTGAAAATTGAACTATTTGGTTGAAAATTCATGTATTTTGTTGAAAATTCATTCTTTTTTTGGTATCAAATTAATTTTTCCGTTTGAAAATTCATATTTTGTGGTTGAAAAGTCAACTACTTTGTTGAAAGTTGAAATACTTTTACAAAAATTCATTTCTTTTGTTAAAAATTAAACTATATTTTATTGAAAATTAATTTCTTTTTGTTGCAAATTAATTTCTTAACTGGAAATCAAACTATTCCCTTTTCTGTTCAAAATTTACATTTTTTTAACTTAAAACCAAACTCTTCTATTTTTGGTTGAAACCATATATTTTTTGGTTGAAAATTCTACTATTTGATAGAAAATTCAACTTTTTGATTAAAATTTAATCTTTTTTAGTTGAAAGCTCAACTATTTGTTGAAAATGCATGTATTTTGTTGAAAATTCAAAATTTTCTCAAATATTCCTTGTTTAAGAAATATTATGTCAAAGACATAGTTGTAATAATTATAAGAGTTGTAACAATCAAAGTGCAGTTTGGTAACAATTACATTACAATTTGGTAACAATTACAGTACAGTTCAGTGAAAATTACATTATAGTTTGGTAAGAGTTACATTACAGTTTGGTATGATTCTAAAATGATTTAATTAACAACTCTCAAAATAAAGTTGGTTCTCATCGAGATTGATAATCGCACTAGTGGAGATTCATTGACCTCGAGAAAGGTAGGAACGGCTTCCGTTTCAAAATGGCGGCGTTTGCGAAATTCGCGCTGAAGACGTTCGAACTGGACATCGACGCGGAACGTCCAACCGAGGAGGTGATTGCGTACACCGTATAAACACGATAAACCGCCCACTCGTACCTTGGAAACCGTCGAAGGCAATTGAATTAATGCCAACCTACAAATTGAAGTCGGTATCCCTATAGCCCGGTTCGATAATTACTGGAAAGTGGCGCGCCGGGACGACGGAGCTGGACGCCAGGCCGTTTGAGGTTATGTCGAGCGTAAAATGCCTGACAGTCCTGCAGAAGCAGTTCGAGCAGAGTAGACGATAAACGAGAAGCTCCTCTGTTCTCTCGACTCGCCCCGAGCTGCTCAGCTGCATCGCAACGGAAACTCGATTTCACTGGAATTTACCCGACATTTTGAACACGATGGTTTGGAATTGGATAGGAAAATTTTATTTTGGAAATACGAGCAGCAGATTGAAAAAAAAATAAATCCCACAATTGGTAATCTATCAATATGGGCGGATCGATGAATTTTTCCTTAATAGGAGAAGTTTCCACTTTAAACATATGAATTATTAGTAATAATCTGGAGTATCTTGTGTTGAGACTAGTGGGATTGGATTCTGGGTGCAAAAATTAATAAGAAATGTATTTCTGGATTTTTGTGTAGGATGGATAGTTTCCGAGTAATGTCGGTTTAAAATTTTGGGGAGACATGGCATTCTTGGGGAATTATTTAAAAACGGGTAGGATTTCGTTTGGGTAGAGCATTTTTTTGTAGATGTGATTTTGGGGGACACATTGGGTACAAAGATGGACAAGGTTAGGGAAACAAAGTCCCTGGGGTTCCCATGTTCAGGGGAGACTCTAAAAGTCTACACTCTACGTACGTAAATACGAATTATTAATTAGGGAGTTTGGTATTGAATATCTACATAAGGGTGACCTTAAAGAAAAACAGTTGATGTTGTTAAAGGAGAATTGGATTCAAGAAGGACTTTTAGAATCCTAGGGAAACTCTTGTAGTAAATAGAGACATTTTTTTATGATTGGGAAATATTGTAATTAAGCGTTAAGAGTAGTGGGATAGGATATTAAGGGAAAAATTAACCAGAAATATATTTTTGAATTTTTGTCTAGGATGGATAGTTTCCGAGTAATGATGGTTCAAAACTTTGGGGAGACATGGCATTCTTGGGGAACTATTTAAAAACGGGTGGGATTTCTTTGCCAGTGTCCATGGAGTCAATACGAATTATGAATTAGGATCTGCGGTATTGAATATATTAGATGTAAACGAGATTTGGTAAAAAGGGGAGACTTTAAAGAAGAAAACCAGTTGGTGTTCTTGAAGGCAAAATTGGCATAAAGAATCCGAGGAAAACTTTTGTGATAAATGGAGATATTTTTATAATTGGGAAATGTTGTGATTAAGGGGAGGTCTAGGTTACAAAATTAACAATCGATAATGGGAATACATGTAAATGCTTTTGAGGACCATTGCGGGTTCCCCAATGAAAAGGACCCCAGAACTAATGGCTTTCAAAATACTCATATGTTTTTTTGTATTTTTTTTTTGTAGAAATTTAATTCTTTTTGGTTAGAACTTTTTTTAGAAAAATTCACATTTTTAGGTTCTAAATTCAACGGTTATGTAGAAAATTTTTATTTTGTGATCGAAAATTCAACAATTTGGTAGAAACTCAACTATTTGCTAACAAGTTGCACTAATTTGCTAAACATTAATTCCTCAAGTAGAAGATTTATCATTTTAGTTAAAACTTCATTTACTTGGTTGAGGATTTAGCTATTTTGTTGGAAATTCATTCTTTTTGGATTGAAAATTATTTTTTTAAACTGAAAATTAAAGAAAATATTATTGGTTAAGAATTGGTCAATTTAGTAAAAAATTGAATTATTTTTATGGAAGATTCATGTATTTTGTTGAAAATTTAAATTTTTTTGTAGAAAATTAATCTTCTTGGTAGAAAATTTTACTATTAGGTTGAAAATTTATGTATTTTGGTAAAAATTTATCTATTTGGTATAAGATATTTTTTTTTTGTAAAAATGCAAGTGTTTGGTTGAAAATTAATCTGTTTGGATTGAAAATGAACTTTTTTGTTGAAAATTCACATTTTCGGGTTCAAAATTCAACTGTTTTGTACAAAATTTGTATTTTCGGCTCAAAACTTCAAGAATTCGGTAGAAACTCAACTATTTTCTAGAAATTTGAACTACCTTGTTAAAAATTTATTTTTTGGGTTGAATATTCATCATTTTAATTAAACATTCATTTCATTGGTTGAAGATTTAACTATTTTGTTTAAAATTCGTTCTTTTTGGTTGAAATTTAATTTTCATATTTGAAAATTTAACAAAATATTACTAGTGAATTCGAATTTTTTTTGAAAATTAATCCTCTTAGTTGAAAATTTAATTATTTGGTCGAAAATTCAACTCTTTTGTCGAACGTTTGTTGTTTGTAAGCTGAAAATTCATTTTTTAAATTAAAATTGAACTATTCATTTTTTTTAAATAAATTGACCCTCTTAGCTGAAAATTTAATTATTTGGTTGAAAATTCAACTGTTTTATAGAAAGCTCCTTTTTTGGTTTGGAAATTTAACATTTTGAATGACATTTTTTGTATTGACTAAAACCCTTTCCTAATTCAATCCAGTTCGGTTAAAAATTGCATTATTAGATTGAAAATTTCATTATTTTGTTTAAAATGCAACTATTTTGTTAAAAAGTCATTTTTTAGTGAAAAATTCAAATACTCGGTTAAAAGTTGAACAACTTTTTTAATTTTTTTCTAATTCATATCTTCGATTGAAAATTTAACTGTTTTGTTGAAAATTCGTTTCATTGTTGGTTGAAAATTAATTTTCTTAACTGAAAATTGAATTATTCCATTTTTGGTTGAAAATTCATCTTTTTAGTTAAAAGTTTAACTATTTGCTTGAAAATTGATATTTTTTAGTTGAAAATTCAACTATTTGGTGGAAAATTCATGTCTTTTGTCAAAAATTTATTTTTCTTGGTAGAAAATTAATCTCTTTAGTTAAAAAATCATCTTTTTGTTGAAAATTCACCTCTTTTTTGGTTGAAAATGTAACTATTTTGTTCAAAATTAGTTTTTTTTAACAATTAATTTTTTTAATCTGAAAATGTAACTATTCCAATATTGGCTGAAAATTGATATTTTTAATTGAAGATTGATCTTTGTGGTTTCAATTAATGTTTTCTTGAGGATTCAAGTATGTTATTGAAAATTCGTATTTTTTGCTTAATTAAAACTATTTCTGATTCAAAATTAAAATCTTTTTTGATTGAAAATTCAACTCATTCGTAGAAATTTGAACTACTATTTTCAAAATTGATTTATTTTTTGTACAAAATTCATAATTGTAGTTGAAAATTCATCTGTTTGGTTGAATTTTTTTGACATGAAAACTTAATTTTGCCTAGAAAATGCCACTATTTGGTAGAAAATTCGACTGCTTTATAGAAAATTTGTGTTTAAAAATTTAATATTCATATTTCCAACTAAAATTGAACTGTTTCATTTTGGATTAAAAATGGATTTTTTTTTAGTTTAAAAATTCAACTATTTGAAAGAAAATGTATTAAATTTGTGTTAAAAATTTGGTTGAAAATGTATGTATTTTGTTGAAAATTCGTGCTTTTTGGTGAAAAATTAATCTTCTTGTTTAAAAATTCAACTTATTGGTTAAGAATTTAGGAATTTTGTTAAGATTTCGTCTTTCTTAGTAGAAATCTAGTCTTTCTGGTTAAATATTCTTACTTAAATAACAAATCTTTCCCAATTGAAAATTAAACTCTTGTTGAAAACTTGTCTTTTTTATTTAAAAATTCATTTCTTTTGTGAGAAATTTTAGATTTCTTTATCAAAAATGCAATTCCTTGGTAGAAAATGCATTTTTTTGGATGAGTATTCAACTATTTTGTTGAAAGTCTGTCTTTTTTGTTCAATTTAACTATTTTTGATTTAAAATAAAAATATTATCTTAGTTAAAATATCAAATATTACGTATGATAGGCCAGGGAGTTGGGAGGCAAAACTTGCAATCCCTCAAAAAGGGGGAACCTAGTTCAAAATTTCAGAAAAAAAATTACGTGATCTATGCACGGCCTCTTAATTAGAAAATTCTAATATTTTTCAACTAAATTAAATCAGTTCTTCCGGGATTTCCTGAAGAAATTCCATGTCTCCCCAAAATTTCAAAAGACCATTACTCGAGCCATTACTCGGAAACTATCCAATTTCGAAAGACCATTAGTCGGAAACTATCCAGCCCACAAAAGTCAGCCAAAAGACTTATTTTCTTGTTTTTCAGTTTCGAATGCGGTAATCCTTTTTTCAAACATTAATTCCCTATTTTATTTCAAGTATTCGAATACTAATGATTTGCTCGATGGAGCAATAATTTTCTCTTTCATGAGTCTTCTAAATCAGAGCACGGAGGAATTGGTGATAACAAAAGACCCATTTTCAGGATGGGTTACGGATCATCGAAGCAAATACGAGTTCGGAGTTTTTAGCATGGTTAAATGAATTGAGGATTCTAATTGGTAGTCGGTAGACCCCAAAGCGACAGACTCATTTACCCCTTTCAGATTTAACACGAGGCACCGTTTCTACGCAGTTTTATAATCATGAACAGTAGATGCTTTCCAAGGGCGCACAGTGTGGCTAAATTTTTAAAAAAATTTTTAAATTCCAGGGCAGAAAATTAATTTTGAGTGAAAGTTGCCCAACCAAAATTTTTTTATTTAACAAAAAAATAAAAAATATTTGTTGCCTAACTTTTACGATGTTCCTTTTTTTCTAAGATCTTCGAATTGCCCAAGGAAGAGCTTAAGTCAGTGTAATAACTATTACACTGACTGATTTATTTATTGAGATAGAAACTAATTTTTTAACTTCAAATTTAAATATTTGCTTGAAAATTAAATTTTTACTTGAAACTTCATATTGTCGGGTTAAAACTTCATTTGTTTTGTATAGAACATTCAACATTTTGGTGGAAAGTTCAACAATTTTGTAGATGATACGTTTTTTTTCAAATGAAAATTAATTCTTTTAAATAGAAATTTAACAATTTTATTTTTGGTTAAAAATTGATTTTTTTTAGTTTAAAAATTCAACTATTTGGTTGAAAATTTATCGGTTTTGTTCAAAATTCGTCTTTTTGGTAAAAAAATAATCCTCTGGGTTGAAAATTTAACTTTTTGATAAAAAATTTACGTATTTTGTTCAGAATTCATTTTTTTAGTAGAAAACAATTCTTCTTGGTTCAAAATTGGTGAAACATTGGTTGAAAAACTATTTTCTTGAGACTTCGTCTTTCATAGTAGAAAATTGTTCTTTTTGGTTAAAAATTCACTTTTTTTTGTTTGAAAATTCAATTATTTGTTTAAAAATTAAAACTATTTGTAGTAAGCTCGTTTTTTTTGGCTAGAAAATTCTACATTTTGGATAAAATTTTGTTTTCATTATTGTTTGAAAAATCTTTCTTTTTTGAAGCTTCAAGTATTTTATTGAAAATTCGTCTTTTTTGGTTCAGACAAACTGTTTTTCATTAAAAATGAAAATCTTTCCTTCGTTAAAATATCAACTATTACATTTTTGTCATGAATTCATATTTTTTGGTTGACAATTCATGTATTTTTTTTAAATTCTTTTTTTTTTGATTCAATTAAACTGTTTTTGATTAAGAATGAAAATCTTTCCTTTGTAAAAATATCAACTATTATATTTTTTGTCATGAATTCATATTTTTTGGTTGAGAATTCAACATTTTGTTAAGAATCCGACTTGTGTGTTTAAAATCAATCTTCTTGGTTGATAATTCAACTGCTTGGTTTAGAATTGATGTATTTTGTCAATAATTTATTTCTTGGATAAAACCTAATTTTTTATTTTAAATTTAACTGTTTGATTAAAAATGATTTTTTTGTTGCAACTTCATATTGTTAAATTGAAAATTCAACTTTTTTGTATAGAAAATTCAACTCTTTTGTAGAAGATGCGTTTTTTTAAATAAAAAATCAATTTTTTATATGAAAATTTAACTATTCCAATTTTTGGTTAAAAAATGATTTTTTTTTACTTTAAAACTTCAAATATTTTGTTGACAATTTATATAATTTGTTGAAAATTCAATTATTTGGTTAAAAATGGATGTATTTTGTTAATAATTCATTTGTTTTAGTAGAAAATTAATCTTCTTGGTTGAAGATTCATCTTTTTCGTTGAAAATTCAATTTCCAGATAAAAATATTTATTTTTATTTAAAAGAAAAACGCATTTTCAACAAAAAAGTTGAATTTTTAATCAAACCGTTAAATTTTCAACCAAAAAGATGAATTTTCTAGCAAGAAGGTTAATTTTCTACTAAAAAACACGAATTTTCAACAAAATTGTTTAATTTTAAAGCCAAAAGGACAAATTATCCACAAAACGGTTGAATTTTCAACGCGAAAATATGATTTTTCAACAAAAATGTTAATTTTCTACCAAAATGTAAAATTTCCATAAAAATTGTTCCATTTTCAACCAAATTGTTAAATTTAAACCAAAAATATTAATTTTCAAGAAAAAAGTTAACTTTCAATGATATAGTTTAATTTTCTACCAAATTGTTGATTTTTTAAGCCAAAAAGGCCAATTTTCTATAAAGCAGTTGATTTTTTAAACCAAAAATTATAATTTTCAACACAAAAGTTACTTTGCAACCAAATATTTGAATTTCAGCTAAAATGGTGAATCTTCAATAAAAAAAATGCTTTTTTTACAAAGTGGTTCAACTTTATATCAAGTAGTTGATTTTTCAACCAAAAAAGCTTAATTCTCAACGAAGCATGTAATAGTTCTTGTTTTAACCAAACAATATTTTAATTGGAAATCAAAAACAGTCGAATTAAACCAAAAAAGACCAATTATTAACGAAATAGTTGACTCCTTAATGAACTTAACTAAAACAGATTAATTTTCAAATAAATATTTGCACTTTCAACCAAACGAAATACATGCATTTTCAACCAAATAGCTGAATTTTCAACTAAAAAATATATGTTTTCATCAAAAATGGAATAGTTAAATTATCAACTTAAAAAATTACTTTTTAACAAAAAAGTTTCAACCAGTTGAATTGAACGAAGAAAGACAAATTTTCTACAAAACAGTCAAATATTTAACCCGAAAATATGAATTTTCATCTAAAATGATGAATCTTCAACAACAAAAATTAGTTTTTTACAAAGTGGTTCAACTGTAAGTCAAGTAGCAAATTTTTAAACTAAAAAAGATGAATTGTCAACGAAATATGTAATAGCTGATATTAAAAAAAAAAGAATTTATTTAAAGTCGAAAACAGTTTCATTTTACCCAAAAAGACGATTTTTCAATGTAAGAGTTGAATCCTCGACCAAAACAGGTTAATTTTTAACAAACGAGGGTTAATTTTCTACAATAAAAAAGTATTTTCAACAAAATACATGAATTTTCAACTATATAGTTGATCTTTCAATTTTAAATTTTAAAAATTAAAAAAAAAAAAAGTGAATTTCAGTAGAAGAGTTCAAGCCTGAAGATGATTTTTTCACCCAGATGATTATTATTATTATATCATTAAGCCGTTTCCCTTTCGGGGTAGGCGTGCATTGCCAGGTGGTAAAGTAGTGATGTGTGGATGGGTATATAGGTGAAGGGTAGATAGGTATATAGGTTTAAGGTATAGATATT
>JAABKJ010012568.1:0-10492 GCA_011634705.1 Andricus grossulariae
GAGTCCACTTTTCGGTCAGGTTGACGCTATAGAACGAAGGACTCTGTGATTCCAGGGTTGAGGTAGGCGTTACCATTTAGCTTTTCTCCAGATTTCATTTGTTGTTTTCTTGAGATTTGTTGTGTATGAGAAATATGTGTCGCGCGTAATGATAGAAAAATTGAGTCTAGATTTTTTTCCGGCTGACGCCATGTTGAGTGTAGAAGCCCAACTAAATTGAGAATTTCGTATTAAGAATTTTTTGTGCAGGTTAAGCTTTTCTTTGTGCATGTTACAGTTTGTAATGAAACTTCAATTTCCTATATTCTTTTGTGGATCGAATAGTTTTCTTGACTTGTTAATCATGGTTCGGGTTCAAGCAGCCTCTATTGTAAATTCACGTTGTACCTTTTATAAGGGTACTATTGCTAAATTTAATTAAAATTACATAGTCTTACTATATTTTTTACAAAAACTTAGTTCTGGAGTGCTTTTCTCGCCCCCAATAAATCCCTCTTCCTGAGCTAGGGACTATTTATAAGAGATCAGTTATATACATTTTTTTGTGAACATTTTTGGAGTGACGCCGAAGAGGTGTCTGGCGCCTAACAGGTAGATATAACATTCAACTATTTTCTGTTCCTACGTTTTCGCTGCCATTATGTAGCGATGCTCCCAGCTTGTGTCCCATAAGACTGGGAAAGTCGTTATAAGCTTTTGTGGAATTTTTAAGCACAGATATATACAAGTAAAAAATTGAAAATAACTCTGTTACATACTACATTCCAAATTAAAAAAAATTTCTGTAATTATAATTTCTACTGCTGGTTGTTATCGATTTTTTTCTAGTCTGTTTCTATGCTAAAAAAGTGCGCACATGCTCAGAAAAATATGTAAACTACAAGCAATATATATAATCTCATTAAATACCAAAATCAAAGTGCGAAAAATTCGTTGTATTTCCAGTTTTGATTCCTGGCTGTTGGCGATTTTTTTCTACTGCATTTTGGTCAAAGGAAAGCAGAGTTGAATTTAAAAGGTTTAACTTCAAACATTAGCGTTTTTTTTTATGCAGACATCAAAATTCAAACACTAGCGTTTTTTATGAATTGACCCATTTAAATTTCGAAGCTTTTCGTTTACTTTTTTTAAAACTTCTTTCTTGTATAAGAAACGACTTTCTTGCATCTCATGAGAAATAAGTAAAAAGAAGCTAAATTATAAAATCTGTGTTTCTTTTATTTTGGCTTATTTGATTTTGTGATAAAAAAAGAGTTGTTTAGCTTATAAAACAGCTTGCAAAATAGAAAATACTCAGCAAAATGATAAATAATTTTCCGTAATGGATACAAAAATTAAAAAATGTATACATGAGAATTGCAAAAAGAAACGTGTTTTTCTAATGTTACGATGTTCATCAAAGGAATAAACGCAATTTTAAAAATATTTGAAGCCTAAATTATCCACGCTATTGTAGACTATTATAGATGAGAGAACTAGAGTTTGTAGCATTCAGCATATTGAATAATTCGAAATTTAAAGCTATTTCAATCTGCACGAATTCTAAATGAAAAGTGTTATTTTAAATTATTTACTGACAACTTGCCATAATTTGAGAAAGATCAAAATCGTATAGATGCAAATCAATTTGAAAGTAGGGCTATTATATGAGTACGTGTGTTTGAAATGCTTCATATGATTGGTTTCAAACAGACTTTGAAAGTGCGTTTTTTCAAGTTTAATTTTTTTTAAATACTTTGACATTCCACAAATTATCCCTTTTGGTGAGAAAATATCACCTGATTCTTGCAAAAATAAAAAAAATTTATTCTTGTTGGTCGCTCGAGGTAAATTTTGTTCAAAGTGCTGCTTCCTCAATAAATTTAAATTATTATTGTTTCTGAGTTCGTTCTGTCACTCATGGATCGCGTTTTTCATAGAAGATTATTAAACTCTAATTTTTCGACATTTATAAAATAACAATTCACTCAGGGTAATTGTTATAATATCTTTTGAAGGAGATACAGTGAGGAGATTCGACTATGGAAAAAAATGTAACAAAAGTACAGCGTTAACGAAAATTCGACTCGCTCTTATCCGAAAATTACATGACATTGAAGTTTGTCACATATATGGATTTGAAACTTATGTAATTAATCTAAAAAACCTAAGAGTTTTGCTTGTTTTTTTAACAAATCGTGTTGTTCAAACAATTTGTTAAACAATTACATGATTTTTTGTAGTTCTGCAATTGTTATAAACAAACTACTTCTCGGATTATGAAATAAACAATTCGTCTCGAAAACATTAATTCAAAAAAACTATTCAAATTATATTGGAAAGAATATAATTTTTGACTTATTACCACAAGTGACATATCGTTGAAATCGCTAAGAAGCGTAGATTTCAAATATAATATTATTAAATTGGTAATTGTGAAATTAAAAAATGTTCATGTTTTGTATTTTATTGCTCATTGGTACAAAGGACCCCCCGCTGGCAAGGGTCGGCGAAAGGGAGCGTATAAAAGAAACAGGTGGATATACTAGACTAGGTGATCAGTTGGGTGTACCTGAGCTATTGAAAGTGGCCATTGTAAATAGTTCTACTACACTAGTATAATTTCGGGGTTTTCCGACAATAAAATTAATCTGTGGTCGGTTTGGGTTCCAGTTTGCAAATTTCCTATTGAGTTTATTACTCTAAAATTGGATGGTTTTTAACTTCGAAGACGCATAAAATCAATTTAAATAAAAAAATGAATGAGATAAATTTTAGTTTCCTCATAATACTGGCTTATTATATTTTTTACTTCCTTTTTCAACTTCATTGTCATTCCAGATGTTGGACCATTGCCTAATTATTCTAATTTCAGAGGCCTTGATGTATGACTTGTTGAACTTTTAGTACATTTAAAGTGGGCATTAAAAATTTCGCTTAAATTAATCTGTCAGATGCAACAGTATGAATTTGTGAAATCAAAGTTGGTCGAGGAATTTGGGAAAAATTAATCATAACGAGACATATAAAAAAGTTTTTTATGAAGTGCCGTATAGACAATTTTCAATTAAATTTATAAAGGTTCATCAGACATTATACAACTTAGCGAGATTATATCATACCGTTGATCTTCGGTACCAATTAATTTTTTATTACAATAATTTTTCTTAGAACATTAAATCTCGTCAAGTTTTATAATGTCTAACAAGATAGGTATACTCAATTACTTTAATTTAAAGTAGAAGACTAATCTACTGAAAATAAAAAATTTAATTATTTGTTTCTATAATTTTCGGTAAAAAGTAATTGAATTAATTTAATTTATTTCTTCTGTAATTCAATTATATATAACTATTTCATTCAACTGAAATTTCGATTGGACTTTCGAATTTCAATTAAAAATGGAAAGAGTGACTAGGTAATTTTAAAATCTTATACTTTGAGAAATTTTCATCTTAGGTCTTTATTTGTGAGCGTACATTTTTAATTTCAAGAATTTTGAAATCCAGTCCTCAAGATTGAATAATTGACAATTGAAGGCGTTTAAAATTGAAACTTTATGAGAAGCGTTTTCAGGGCGGTCTCTATGTTTATAATTTTTGTCTCCCGGCTTTCTTTCGATCAAAGACAGTAGCTTCTTGTATGCCGAAGAAGAAGGAAGTGCAATTTATGTTGAAGTGTTTGTTGAAGTGTTTTTTTGAAGATGGAAATGAAAATCGAAGATGTGTTGTTAAAAAAACTCAATCTCACCGATAAGAACCAAACGGTTCCATGTGGAGAAGGGTTTTTGTGTCACGTTTTGAAAGACGTTAAGTTCTTTCAATGATATAATTAGTAGACTGAGCAAATGTCCTCAGTGCAAATTTATCTTCTTCATGTTGAGCGAATTTTTAACGAATTTTATCATATTTAGGGGTTAATTTAGGGTGGGTTCCACATGTGCTGGAGAGGTGAAACTTTTTAGTAGAACTTTCGGCAATAAATGCTGCTATAATCAATGAAAACAATTTGACTTTTCTAAATTGTCTATCTTTAATTAATTTTATCTTATTTAGGTGTTGATTTGAGGTGGGTTTCACATGTGCTAGAGGGATGAAAGTTTTTGTTAGTGCTTTTGGAATTAAATGCTGCAATAATAAATAAATACATTTTTTCGACTTTTCCAAATTGTCTATTTTTAATTAATTTTACCATATTTAGGGGTTGATTTGGGGTGGCGTCCACATCTGCTAGAGGCATGAAACTTTTTGGTGGTGCTTTCGGCACTCAATGCTGCTATAATCAATGAAAACATTTTGACTTTACAAAGAATACAATATTCTTGAAGTTAGAATACAGTATTCTTAAAGTTAGAATATAATATTCTTAAAGTTAGAATACGACACTTGTCCATGATAGCAAGAGGGATCCTTTCTCATATCTAGAATATATATTTGGCACCTATTTAAGATGGATTTACACTTAAAATAAGTGGAACATTCTAAATTTAAGAATATCTTTTTTTTTCATTGGTCAGTTGGATATTTATTATTATAGTGGCCGATGAAATTTTTGTTTATAATTCCTGATTTCCTTATTTTTTTCAGGAGTACCTACAATCGTACAATTGTCGAAGGCCGAGCTGGAGGCGGTGGGTGCATTTGACGATGATGTTATTGGTCGAGAAGTCCTTCAAATGGTGAGTGAAATTTTAATATGGGTTTTGAATTGAAAAATCGTCTTTTAGTTATTTATTGCATTGCTTACTTCTTAGGATGATCATTTTCAAAATTTTGAAAGCAGTTCCTCTGCACCCCCAAAAGACAGCTCCACCTCTGATCCTCACGATGAGAGTATAAAAAAAATCGAGGCCAAGTGGTGCCAAGAGGGAACTGCGTTTGTCATCATTAAATATAAAGAATATTTGCCATTGGTTGATCCGTTGATGCAGTTTGGAACAAAGAAGGAAATGTTCAAGCAGATCACCCTGGATCTGGAGGTCGAACACAAAGTGTCATTCACAGGGAAGCAGTGCGACGTGCGTTATAAAACCATCAAGAGGCGGGGAACTGGGGTTCGTAAACATAATTCGACGACAGAAATTACGAGAAAACCAATAGAGTTTGAGGAGGAACTCGGAAAATTGGCCGAAATCGACGACAGCTTGCAGCCGGAAGTTCTGATCGGTCCAGGAAGAATCGAAATTAAGGCAAAAGAGAAGCCAATAAGTAAGACAATAAATTAATTTTATTTCAAAGGTTCCACTCATCTCATGTACATCTTACTTTATATCTTATTTTCTTTACAGAGAATGAGTTAAGCAACAAAAGAGCCAGGCCGAGCGAAATTGTGCTTCAAATGCACGAAGAGAGGGAGGCGAATAAGCGTATGAGGTACCAGGAGACAGAGGCTCAAAAAAAGAGAGGCAATTTAGTAAATATTTAGCAGTTTCATATTCTCTCTTCAGACTGTTGAATATAACGACAAAATGTGATCAAATAAAAAAAAACATTTAAATGTTCGTACAATTGATCATAGTTCATCGAGATAAAAGCTCACTTCCAGTTCGAATTTAGATATATCCTTTCACCAATATACATGTATATATATATATATATATATATGTGTGTGTGTGTGTGGGTGTGTGTTATTTGCATATTTGTTTCTTTATTCTTAAATTACCGTAGGTACTATTGTTGACGTACTTCGTTTCTTTTACTTTCCCCTGCAATTTTTGCAGCATTGTCTTGGACGTGGTCGTGGTGTGGCGCATGAAGCTGATCAGCATTATCCCCATTATCTTCCTGAAATTCTTCATCAGATTCATCAGAGTTTATGATACATATATGATGCAGCACACAACAAGCCATGATGAATTTACTTATTTAGGGCACTAATAGGAACTCTGTTCTCTGTAGCTGTCTAAACCGTCCTTTCAGGAAACCAAATGCATTTTCACTTTTTAGTCGGCTCTGCAATAGCTTAAAATTAAAATTTTTTTGCTGCGGTGTTAGATCTCCATAATTTTTGTACGGTGTCAAGAACCACTTTCATACAGGATACGCAGAATCTCCCAGTAAATGCCACTCATCTCCACAAATTCCTGGTAATTCTTCTCTCATGAAGGACATGTTGAAGATACGTGAATCGTGGCTCTTGCTTGGCATTCCCGTGAACACGTCCAAAACCCCTTTATCTGCATCACAAATTTCTTGGAGTGTTATGGAAGTTTGGTCATGTCTATTGGCATGAGTACTCTTAAGTTTATGAGCTGCAGTTCGCAAGGATATGTAGCTTCCACCAACCGCACCAATAATGCCGGGAAATCCACTTATCTAAAAAAAGATTTACAATTGTGAAATATCCCAGAATTTGAAATCGCTATAATGGGAAAAAGTAGCGTATTGGCATCCTACGGAAGTATAATTAATTTGGAATCGACAGATGTACAACGTGGCTACCCGCGCTTGAAAAAAATGTTAACAAAATTTCTTGTTTGCAGGCTTGCTTCATTTTATTGAGTTTCAATATTTCTTACACATCTGGAAGCAAAAAAATTCGTCCCTATTTTTTGCAGATTTGAACTCAACATTTGCTGAGAAATAATTCCCATTTCACTCACCCCTGTTGTTGGAAAACATTCCCAACACCTTTGTACATGAGAGAAATTTATTTCGGGTACTCAAAAGCATGTAATTGTTCAAGAAAAGAAATTAACTTACAACTATGATGATGTATCTTTCATTTCAATATTCAATTTTTAATCCAGTAGTTTAATTTTCAACCAAAAAGGTAAATTTTTAACCCTACAGATTTATTTTATAACAAAAAATACACATTTCCATTGAAATACATCAATTTGTGACAGAAACAGGTAAATATGCAACATAGAATGGAATAGTTGTATTTTCAGTGAAAAAAACGTCAAGACAAAAAAAGATTTTTCAAACAAGCTAGTTGCACTTTTAACCAAAGGCATAATTTCGACAAAATAGTTACATTTTCATCCAAAGTTTTAATTCCTTTCATTTTCACTCAAAAAATCCTTCCAAATTAATTTCCATATTCGACCATATCTCTACTTTTTTTTATTCATATGGAAAAAATCATTATTTCAACAATTACATTATTTATAAAATTTATAATTTATTTGAACAATATCTTTCTTGCTGTATGTCCAAATATTGGAATCCATATTCGAAGGATTTTTTGAGTGAGATTGGAGATTACATACATTCTGCGAAAAAATAATTAATACATAGAACTTTTACCTCCTCAAATGTAGCGGCAACCGAAGCCTTCTCTTCTCCGCTTCTTGGAAATTTTATGACTTGTAGTGAAATATCATACAAAAAATCCATAATTGTTTCACAGCACGAATTCGATCAATACTATGCCCAGGTGTAGCTTTGTCAAACCGAATACCTGATATTTTCATGCAACAAAACTTTCATGTGCATATGTCGGCAAATATTTGGAAGGAAGTGGTGCAGATCATGTTTTCATTGGAACTGGTGCTTTCGGAGTGGGCACAGTAAATCAAGTTTTCAATGGTGGCCATCATGCCAGATCTACGAGAGGATTATTTATGCTGGGTGAAGTACTTCTCATATTGCAGATGAAGCAATTCTTGACAAATGAAAATCTTAGAAAGTTTTCAGAGAATCTTGACTTGATCAAAACTGTACAAGAAGGTCTCGTTGAACACAATTTCACTGAAGGTATGTTTCCTTTCTTATAATCGTTTATACTGCTGCGTTGTTTAATACTTTTTAACATTTATGTTCATATACTGTAACCGTCGGCTATCAGCTAGGTTAACTAAATTGTTTAATTCATCATTTTTGATCAATAATTAGAATTAGTAATTAATAAAAAGGCGTGTCTCATGGAGAAAGAATAAGATTCTGAATACGATGAATGAAATTTTATTCAATAATCTTGCACTAAGCTATTCGTACAAAAGGTCCCTAATTCTTAAGTTACATTTATCATAAACTCAATGTAAAAACACTCAATATACTTTATCGTACTTTATTCAGGAGGATTTTTATATGAAGTCTCTTTTTCTAAAATCTAGTAGACGTGCGCTTTGGGCAGCCTTATGCTGTTAACGAAAAACTCTACTTCACCATGAATTCTTCCTTCAGACACGGACTCGAGGTAAATATACTCTTGCTTTTCCAATAGATAGGCGTTCAAGCCTTGCATTCCTTGTGGTAACCCTTTTTGGCTACGGGGTGGTTGGAGAAATGTTCGGCATCCTTTAGCCTGTAGAAATGCCTTCCAAGTCCTTAATGGAACCTTGCCTTTGAAAAAAATATCAGAGGATGAAGTTCCTCTCTCTCGGGACCCAGAGGACGGTTCGTCCTTCAAAGTGGCCCGGATACTTGAACAGCATTTTTCTACTGGCCGTCTCGTAGAAAGAGCCTTTCGGGCTATTCTCAGCCACCTTCGTGGAGACTTCGACCACCATACGTCGGAAGTGCTCGATGCGTTCTCTGAAGGCAACCACCTCCGGGTGTTCCTTGTAAATTTTAACCTCTTCCAATGGTTTCCTAGTCGACGGAACGTATCTGTCAAGTGTGGGTCGTCGATTCCATAATAGGACTAAATCTGGGTCGAGTGTCAGGATCGTAGCTCGATTTTGGTTAGCGGCAATCGGAATAAATATTTTCCCGGCTAAGGCAGCACCGACCCGAACCTTCCTACGTCGTCGTAGAACTCGCCTCAGACTGATATCCGACCGTAGTAGTGGTTGGAAACGTCCGAGAGGCGAAAGTGCAATCGCCGGTTGCGCCGCCTCCTGCAGTAGGTAGGAGGTTGGGATCTTCACGTTTTGGTGAAGCGAGATTGGAAACCGCCAACTCCTGTTGGCAAGTATTAGTGAGCTCTTGCTCTCCTCCATTATTGGGGACTCGTCAACTCTTGTTGACGAGTGAGATTGGAGACTGCCAACTCCTGTTGACCGTCGTTGTTAAAACCGTCACTAGCCCCTGCTGGTGATGAGGTGATGGACGTCCTACGAACTTGCGCCAAGCTTTGCTTCTCATGTAACTTCGTCCCATCCGGAAGAAATCACTAGGTGCTACCTGTTAGGACGACCCGGTGAGGTTTCGAGGAGGGAAACGAAGCTTCAAGAACTCTTCAAAGGTCAACTCTTCCCTAGGTTCAATCTGATGGGACGACCCGGATAGAAGGGTTGACAATTGAAGAGTGACGAAATGGGCGGAACAAGTGTGATTATCCAAACCAGAAATTCTTACGTAAAAAGTGTTGTTCTTAAAAGAGCAGATTTTTTTCATGTATACAACAGGCGAAGTCAATGATCAAAAAAAGATTTTAGTAGACTGAATTTATTAATAATTCTTCTTCCTGGGCTAGCTTCGCAGAGACAAGAGACGGTTGTGCGTTTTCGAAGTAGTCGGAAGGCAGAGTGATCTATGGTGGACCAAAAGCCTTGTTTAATGGGTAAGAGTGCAATCCCTCCCACCATGCTGACCGAGCGGTCTCTCCCACTCTGCGCGGAAATCGAGTAGTGAGAGTTTCGTCGCGGTCTTTCACACTCCGCCCGGAGGTCGGGTAGTGGGAGCTTGCCTAAGATTGGCACGGTGTTCTCACTAGACACGCGATTGGTTAAATGGTTGGCGCGCGCACGATATAATTAAAATTGTCCGAATGCCTCATCTCTCTTAACCCAGCATTACATATTTGCTAAAGATGAAAATATTATTTATTAATATTACCTAGATGATCGATGAGTATAATTGTTTATCATTGATACTACCTTTATTATAATATTGCTGTTATAAATATATTATATATATGTATACATATATATAGTTTATATGTAGCCTAATACGTATAATCTATATATTATATATAATATAAGTCAGCAATATTATAATAAAATCAATTAACAATAATATTGTTTATTAATGTCGATTCAATTCTAAAATACTAAACATTATATTTATTTATATTATTTCGATGTTCAGTAGATTCAATTATTATAATATTGCAGTTGCACATATATTATATATATATATATATATAGTTTATATGTAGCGTAATACGTATAATCTATATATTATATATAAGTTAGCAATATTACAATAAAATCAATTAACATTGATATTGTTTATTAATGCCAAAAGATTACAATACACATGTGTTTGAAGTACATTTTTTAATCAATTGTTTGTCTTTCTATTTTAGATAAAAATAATTTCCATGATTTGCAATGAAAACAAATCATAAATTAAGAACTATGAAACATTATCTAAAAAAATTTACATTCTTTCTTGTTAGAATCTCTTTGCCTGGATGAAAAATGGTATCAATTGAATGCCATTCTACTTAAAAAAATAAATATGCCCGCTGCGCGGGCACATTCTCATTGCGCGCTACGCGCGCGGCTCGCTTCGCTCTCGAGAATATATTTATCTCACGCTTCACGCTCGATAATGTATTTATCTCGCGCTACGCGCTCGGTCTTCGGATTTTCCACACATTTCTGGACAGACTCTTTAAA
>JAABKJ010012569.1:0-10491 GCA_011634705.1 Andricus grossulariae
TCGTAGCTTGGGAGCGTGAGAACTCGCGCCCTCGATATTCCAGGAGGCTTTGCCATTACCCCCTGGAAGGATCGCTGGGATCAATAGTGTGATGAGACCCATAAGCCCTCCCACCCAATATAATGTCCCACGATCGCTAGGGAGAGATACCCTAGTTTAGGCATACTAGTAAATAATAATAGGTCTGCCACAAACAAAAGTAAGGATCTAGCGTGATTAAATTACGTAACCGATGATATAATAGATTCTAATATGAATATACGTATTGTCTTTTTCAATACTTTCCTTTTTATTGTAACATTATGTAGTCGTAACCTACAATTTATTCCCGTGACTGGCAAAAAGGGAGGTTAGGCGGACGTACGGGTTGTGGTGGTCAATTGTGCCCTTGGGGGCGTCGCTCTATTGCCTTCTTCGGCTTGAGATTTGTGAGAAAGACGTCGTTTGGGGTTGGGCCTGTTCCTCCTCCTACTTAGCTGATTTATTTCCTCCATGGTAGCCTTTTCAATCGCTGGGAATAGCTGTAATCAAAAAGACAGAAGAAATGCGAACGAGAGGAAATGGAGAAAATAATAAAAAAAGAAGTAGGGTGATGAGCGTGAAGCTGACGTGTTAGCGCTCGTTGACAATCATCGATCCCCCAGAATGCAACCTGAAGGTCCTCGACGATGCGTTGTGAATGATGCATGTGTTGATGCTCGTTGACAACCGACAGCCCCCCCCCCCCAAAGGCAACCTGGAGGTCCCTGACAATGTGCGCATTGCACGAACGAAAACTCTAAGACAACAAACAATTTTTTATTGGTAATATAATTTCTTTGCTACTATATAAAAAAATTATATTTCAGAAAATTAAAGTATGATCGCTCTCTGTCTAATTTTCAAGTTTCGAAGTCGAAATATGAATTTTTTCTCTTTAAAGCTCGAAATTTTAGAAGATTTCTACATTTTCAAGAAAACGTATCTCAGTGTCAAAATGTATTTTTTGGACACTAAAGTAATCACTTGTAAATGCTTTATATTCTTGAAGGTGACGTCACCGATTTACAAGTTTCACAATACCCTTTTATCGCTTTGTAAATACAGTTGAAAATGTTTCACAATCGCGTTCTTTCACGAAACTTTTTACAATTATAGGTTTCTAAGTAATTGAAATGCAAAAATTCAGATATATTTCAGAATTGATTGGCGAACTTAAATTTCACAATTTATGTTGATATTTTAGAATAACTTACATCCAAAGAGATATTCTTGCTTTTTTTTTTAATTGGCGTTCATTCAATACCGCGTATCATTGGTAGGCTGCAACCGAATCATACGAAATGTAGTGTCATAATCGAATTGGATTTTTTCAATCTTTTTTCAGAAACATCATCAGGATCGCGGCAGGAAACAAGGAACTTTCTGCAAAATTTGGAGTCGAGTAGTGAACATGAACATCATCAAGGTAACCCCAGTACAAATAAAAAATGATACGAACTTTCTGAAAATGAATCAGTGAAATATCCCTGATTTTCAGTGAAATATCTCCATTTGAAACAGTCAGAAGTATATCACTGACAATCAGTGAGATTTCACTGGTTCAATCAGTGGAATTCCGTCATTATTTAATCAGTTAGGTTCACTGGGTATACTTAGTATCAGTAGTCTGTCCTACCCTGTCATCCATCAGCTCCATTTCATTACCTTTCAAGAGCAATAAATTCACAACAATAAATGAGGACCGGGTTGCAATGTTTTTAGTTACATTTCGTTGAGCTGTGGGAAGGCAGTTTATTCTGACAACGCGTCGGCTCGCTCAAGGTGAAACCCAAGTGGCCAGGGGCCTCCCGACTTCCAAACCAAAGACATTATATCCCCTGAGTATTGTGGAACACCTAAAATGTTTTTACATAATTACTAGCACTAATTTGAGCTCGTTTTCACCGGTACGAAATGCAAAGACGCGACCGGCGACACGCGCGTACGACACGACAGGGGGTTCATTCCTTGACCGCGTGGAGCGCTATACCACTGTTATGATCACTTGTTGAATCTATCATTTGGCGTTTCTGGTATATTTGAGTAACTGTAATTCAAATAAAACAAATACAAATGTTTTAGAATTGATTGGCGAGTTATAATATCATAATTTATGTTGATATTTAAGTATGACTTACATCCAAAAAGATATTCGCCTTTTTTTTTTACTTTGCGTTCATTCACCACCGCGTATCATTGGAAAATGTAACCGTCTTATACGAAATTAAATGGAATGAGCAAATTTTTTTTTTCAGGAATGCAGCCGGAAACAAGGAACTTTCTGCAAAATTTTGAGTCGAGTAGTGGGCATGCGAATCATCAAGGTAACGACAGTACAAATAAAAATTGATAAGAAGTCTTCAAAAATAGGTCAGTGAAATCTCACTTTTCGAAACAGCCTAAAGTGTGTCACTGACAACCAGTGAGATAGATTTAACTTGTTTAATCAGTAGAATTCAGTCATTGATTTAGTTAGTTAGGTCCACTAGTTCTACTCAGTACCAGTTGGCTCTCCTGCGTGTTGTCCGTCAGCTGGTTAGGTGTTACACTTACATTCATCACTTTTGAACAATCCATTGCATTATCTTTCAAGAACAATACATTCACAACAATAAATGAGGGCCTACTGCAATGTTATTAGTTATATTTCGTTGAATTGTGGGAAGGCAGTTTATTCTGTCAACGCGTCGGCTCGCTCAAGGTCAAACCCAAGTGGTCAGGGCCCTCCCCACTACCAAGCGAAAGACCCCTGATGATTGCAGCCACACCTAAAATATTTTTATATAAATAATAGTATACAATGAAGCACTGGTGCGAAATGCAAAGATGCGACACGCACCTACGACATGAATGGAGGTTCATTTCTTGGCCGCATGGAGCGGTACATCACTAGTATGATCACTGTTGAATCTATTATCTGGCGTTACTGGTATATTTCAGTAACTGTTTTAATTAATTCACTTACGAGTTAGCCGCATCGGAATCCGAAGATCACTGTTCACCAGTGATAACTGAAAACACTGATTCAACCAGTGGTAATTTCACTGATTCAGTTTACAAGAGAAAAGTGTTAATTAACAAACAGTTGGAAACAATTAATAATCTCGTGAATCAGAAAGTATATAGAAAAAGAGGTGAAATGTGTAAATGTATTTTTTCAAGCTAAAGTAACCACTTGTAAATAAGTTATATTGTTGTAGGTGACGTAAACGATGTACAAGTTTCACAATAACCTTCTATGATTGGGTATATAAACTTGGAATTTTATACAATTCCGTTAGTAGATAACCTAGGCAGCTTCTGGAGAAAATTACCTGGTGAAACAATCATCGATGAGCTACCGGCAGTCGGTAACTCGATCGGTAAGGTAGAGCTGTTACACGTATCCATGACGCACTTGACAAGGAGGGTCAATGTTTTACCGACCGAGTCCGCTAGAAGTTTTGTATGAAGATGGTGTCCGTGGAATCAAGGATTCTTCTGAATTCTATAAGTATCGAGAAATCTCTAGGATTCTTATTTGTTAAACTTTCTAAAACTTTCTAACTGGTCGATGAACAGTAATCGAAATTTCCAGAAAGCTGGAACTAATTCGTGGTTTGGTTAACGAGGAGGGTCCCTGCAGTACCAAACAAGAATCAAATTCTGGAGACGCCCATAACGATCGCTCACTCTCATTACCCCTAATCTATTCAAGTTCTAGAAAGATTGATCGAAGTTTCTGTAAGATTTGTTGCACGCGGGGCTCTCGGCCCCGCAGTGAACTTATATGATACTCATGGATGCGAAATAGACCTTTAAGGCAAATATGGATGCACAGTACATTTCGGTCGTAAACAGGGCTGTACAGTAAAGTACTGCAGAGCATCCAATCGCGCAGTACACTACTACGATACTTGGGGATGTACAGTAGGCTTACAAATATGAAGTAGGCTTCTATGAAGGTAATTTTGGAGGTGATTTATGGTAACTTACCACAAATTGCCCAAAATTGAATTGAAAAATGTCTAGAAATTTTTGGAAATTTTCGGTCATTATGGTAATTTTGCAGGTAAATATGGTAACTGATCATAAATCACCTAAAATTCATTTTCTAAAATTTCCATAAATTTCCCGAAATTCATGAAAATTTTCGATCACTTACGGTAATTTTACAAGTAAATGTGGTGATTCACCATAAATTAGCCAAAACTCATTCTTAAAAATGTCCATAAATATCTGCAAATTTGTGAAAATTTTCGGTCATTCATGGTGATTTTACAGGTAAATAACCCAAAATAAAACATATGGATGCGCACTATAGTTTATTTGTACAGAAGGCTGCGCAGTGGAATTCTATGATACTAATGAATGTGCAGTAGGCTTCTGTAGCACGTGCTGGTGCGCAATAGTATTTTAAAGTTCATAGAGATATGTAGTAAAAATATATGTTGCCTAAGGCCGCTCAGTACACCTGTGCGTCACACGAGGCTACAAGGTACTTTTTGGCGAATTCTGTAACATGTTCCTGTTTCAAGCTAAATGCTGATAAAAGAGCATCCCGTCACTCACCGACAGACGATAATGGTTCGCATATATTCTAAGAAACCACCGATCAAAAAGTGTTTACCGCTAACAGATTTAGATTTGAACAGCGGCTATCAATTTGAAAGTTTTACCAGGAGCAAAAATAATTTGCTCACGCATAGAAAAGATCAGAAGTTTCAAGTTAGTTCATCAGGCGACCCATCCAAAATGTATTTACAACATTATTTGTTTCGATGCCTGTATAAATTAGATTAGAGGATAAAAATATTAAAAACTTAAATAATAGATAAAATTTTGAAGCCAAATATTCCTTATATAGACACAAATTCTACCCAATCAAGCAACCAATTCAATTTAATTTATTTGATATAGTTCCAGCTAAATTGAATGAGTGCCAAAAGTGCGAAATTTGAATTTAACAGAACGGCGTTTGTAGAAGTCCAGTGTTGAGAAAACGGATAGCTAGCAATATTTTAGTTTTTGAATTAAACCCAACGATTTCTGGAAATATCCAACGCTGTAAGGCACGAAATTCTTTTGCAGAACGAAGTTGAAGTTCGTCTTACATACATTCCGAGCAATGAGGAAAGCGTGCGAAATTCGGATCTATCTGTAAACTAAATCTAAGTAATATTAAATTGCTTAAGGTGAATTGATGCGCATGTATTCAAACAAGGTACACAGTTTTGCCCTTTGGAATGTTTATTTATTGTTATTATTCAAAAACTTGTAGTGCACAACATTTACAAAAGAAGATAATCACTCTACTTATTTAAATACGAAAATATTATAGGGCCCTGCGAAGTAGCAAAAATAGAGTAATTTATTCTTGGTTACTTGCTCCATCTTCTTAAATCTATCCTCACAAGTATCCTCGAAAACTTTTATGAATCTGCTAGGTAGGAATACTGTAAACTGGGTTTTTAGCTCAACCACAATCCTAGTACCGTATTTGGTTTGAACTATGCGAAACTTGGAAACGGTATACTTCTTTTTTATGGCACATGCCTGTGTCCCGACAGGCTCCTCCTATCCCTGGCCGGCAACCCAAAGTTGACCTGTCCAAGGTAGTAGAAGGGCCTTTTGTGGAGGACCACAAGAGCCCTCGTCTGGGACTTAGGAATTTTTACAACTAGATGTTGATTGATACCTTCCGGCGAGTCTTCTTCCTGCGACCGATCGCGCCTGACGATTCACCAGGACGATGTCCTTAATGAAATGTTGAATCCCTCCAATCGCCGAAGGACCACAGACGTGTCTTCCAGCTTACCTGGGAACCACGCCGTGACCCATACCATCTTTTGGAGCAACTCAACCCGACACAGTCTTAAGTCTGCGCGTTCCCAGGGCCTTGTTTCGGCCAATGTATTATGCAGCCAAGCTTTAGCCGATGGGTTGTCTGCGACAAATGCGAAGACACCTCGCCTATAGAAGGAAGTCTCGAATTTTGGCCACTGATCTGGAGCCACTCTTCGGAGCACCCTCATGGTTGGGGTTTCGGGGTTGTGGAAATAGACTGTCTATTCTCTGTCAGAATTTCCGAACAAGCTTGTAGTGTTCGATAACATGTTTTCTTTCACAAAAAAAAATCAGTACGGAAACAATTTTTTTGAAGTTAGAAAGTGAAGGAAAGCTAATTTTGAAATTCTCAATTCGGATTCGAATTCAGCGACACGAAATCCAGCGTTGAGAAGTTGCCACCGCATGACGAAAGGCTCTAGCTCACCAAGCTAGACGTAATCGTTAGAGAATTTCTAAACCGAAAATTAACCATCGCTCGACTACACTTTCCAGACCTCACGATTTGATCCTTAGAAAATATTAAAATTGAGCAATTTCTACACTTTCTTAGCCAAAATTACAGTGTCAAGTCTAAAGAACTACAGGCCCATAGGTTGTTTAAACACCAGCTACCTACAAGCTATTCACTAGCGTCAACAAAGAGAGGATATTAACATCTATCGAGCCGGTATGGAGTGCAATAGTTGAACAACGTGGATGCAAGAGAGGGCTGGCAGGTTGCAGGGAGAACTTGTTAATAGACAGGTGTATTACCCAAGATTCGATCAGGTATCGACGCAATCTGTCCATGGCTTGGATTGACAACCGTAAGGCATTCGATAACACGAACCATGAGCTACTTATTGAGCTCCTTGAGTGCCTGGAGGTGCACTAAAAAATATTGAGATGCATAAAAGGGCCCGCCGAATAGAAGAGAATATAAGGTCAACCACCTTCTATACATGGACGACCTTAAACTCTTTGCTTCCTCGAAAGGGGACCTTAACATCCTCGTGGAGGCGGTAAATATGTACTCTGAAACTCTTGGCATGAACTTCGGACTGCACAAGTGCGCATGCGTCCACCTACAACAAGGAAGACTAGAAACTACATCATCGCATGACGATCAGGATATTCAACTTATAGGCGGAAGCACCATTCAACATCTTGGTAATGAAGAAACATATACATATCTTGGAATACCGCAAGCGGAAACCCAAAATTTGCGTGTGTTAAAAACGGCCCTTGAAAAAAGGTATCGCCAAGTTCTAAGAAAATTTGAGCTTCCGAATTATCTGGAAAGAATAAGATCCAGGCGTCCAATATGCTGGCCGTTCCCATACTGCTCTATAGGTTTGGTGCAGTAAAGTGGAACGTCAATGAGTTGAAGCAACTTGACCGAAGCACACGCAAGAAGATGACAATCCATCGAAGTCATCATCGTACATCTTCCGTACCTCGAATATACCTCCCTCGAGATAAAGGGGCTAGAAACTTACTAAGCTTGGAGTGTCTACCTCGAAGAATGGTTTTAGCTACGGCCTTCTCAGTTCTAAATAGTGCAGATTCTCTTATGTGACTCGTACATCAACATAAAGTCGTAAGTGCTGCGGCGTTTCTATACCGGGCCGCAGACATGGCATCAAAGGAGCTTGGCCTCCCATTTGATTCCAGCGGCACTACACATGGCCTAGCATCACTAACACTTTCAGTGCTCAAAAGTCGTATACAGGAAGCAGAACATACGCTTCTACTAAGAGAACATGCTGGAAAGCCCCTTCATGGTAAATTCTACGGCATCATACCTAGAGAAGAGCTCTCGATGGGTCTGTCCAACATGTTTCTCAAGTCTGCAGAATTGAAATCGGAGACTAAGGGATTTATTTTTTCCTGTCAAGACGACGTTATAGATACTTCAGTTTACTGCGAGCGCATAAGGAATGTACCTCTAGGCGATACCAACTGCCGAGCGTGCTAGCAAGTGCCAGAAATACTTGCACATGTTCTCAGTGGATGTTCAAAGTATGCACGATACGTGTATATAGAGCGACAGAATGCAGCTCTAAAAGTGTTATATTACCACCTTAGGTACTTCTATGGTGTTGACCTATTTCCCGTCTTGCCATACGCTCAGGGGAAACTGGAGTCCATTGTGGTGAATGTGATTGAATTCTAGGTACCATCGGATGATAATATCACGGCCAAGTGGGAAGAAAAACGGGCGAAATATCAGGCACTCCTTTTCGAACTGAGCAGGCAGTACCAAGGCTACAAAATCCATCTTGTAGTTCTCATAATCGGTTTTCTTGGAGATATGAACGCTTCATTTCTTACTCAACTCAACAAGATTCCGGCTTGCCAGCGTCAGGCTCCTTCCATCGCTGACCGGATGCAAAAGGTTGCTCTTCTGAGATCACTTCACCTGGTCCATCAACACTGTTCCTAATCAAATTCTACAAAGATTGGCAGCTCTAAAAAAGTATTCAGTAATGAAACCTTCATCTCCAAATATCCCGTCTGCCGCGTAAGATCATCCGCGGCTAGAGACGTACACGTTCCAGTTGCGTCGGGTTTGGTTGCTTTAAGGAACCATGATCGTAGCTTCGGAAGCCTACAACTTCTCCCCTTCAATAATAGATCTTCATTAAGGTACCAACAACATATACAAAAGTATACAGAAAATATTAATGGAAGGGGCACTTTTTTCTAACCAAAAGTTTTTACGCTCTCACGGACTATCGACATTTTAAATGCAATTTTTTAAAATAAAAAATGGTTTGAAATTTACCCAGGAATCAGGAGAAAAGTTTTCATTCTCTTAAAACCTTTCAATATTCTCCGAAAGCTTCTTTTAGTCGAAATGTTCAAAAATATACATTTTGTTTTCAATTTTTTGGAATCTTCTCAAGATTGACATTATTTTCGAATCTTTCCGAAACTTCTGAAACATGGAAATATATTTTACAATAACCTAAAGTTTTCCTAAAATTTCTTTAAATCCTCATAAATTGGAAAAATCTTCTTACAATCTCCCAGTTTCTTTGTCCACCTTTTTTATCTCTTAAAAACTAGAACTTATCTTTAAAATTAATCTTCTTCAAAAACGACTTTGTTAAAAATTCATTATTTTTATCAGGATTCTCCTCTTTGGTAAAAATGTAGCCATTTTGTTTAAAATTTATCATTTTGGTTGAGATACAAATTAACTTTTTTGTTGAAAGTTCCTTTTTTCCGGTTAAAAATTCAACTGTTTTCTAAAATATTTGACTTTTTCGCTTAAAAGCTCAACTCTTTTGTCGATAAACTTCTTCTTCTTTAGAAAAATTAATATTTTCTGTTGCAAAATAATTTTTTCAATGGAAAATTCAACAATTCCATTTCCGATGACTTTTCGCTATGGAACTTTCCAAATTGAACGAATACGGTCAATTTTCCTTTACGGAATCGACTAATAATGTGTATCCGATGACACTTTGCTAAGATACTCAAAGAAATTTCAATAAATAATAATTACTTAAACATTCTTGATAAACAACAAACTATCTTAGCAAAGAGCTATCGGAGAGATATTCTCAGTTGATTCCAAACAAAAAATTGAGACTATTTATTGAAAAGCACCTAAACTATGATTTTTCATACAAAAATTGTTTAGACAATTGCCAAATAGCATATATTTGAATAATTTTGAATGAAACGTAAGCATTGCCCATTTCGCAAAATAACTTTTGTGTATCAATTTGTTCTTCACAAAAGTTAAAAAAAAGATGTAATCTTTGTTGCTGAATGAAAATATATCCATTTTTTATTACAAAAAGATTGATTTGTGCACAGAAACTTTTTCTGCTCCTTTGGGCGCCGCACTATGGGCAGCTTTGTTGAATTTGGTTTCCAAATCGTAGAACATTCGATTGGAATGACCTAGAGGAATAAACTTTATTTTTTAATTGAAGATAAATCCTTAGCGAATGTAGGAAAAATATAAAGAAAGTGTTAAAAAAATGTTTTAGCCTTGTTGAAGCTAACAATTTTTCTTAAAAAATTCGTTTGTTGAATATCACGGGGGTATAAATGTTATATTTTATGTTTTACATATTTTTTTTAAAACGAATTTTAATCATAATTTAAAGACCTTAAATAGACTAATCCTTGAATAAATGCATTATATCTTTCAAAGAAAATTTCATGATTAGTAGTTTTCAAAGGTTTTGGGAGCCGCTGATCATAAATCCGAAGTAAAGATGTCAAATTTCAAATTAGCCAATCCAATATGTTGGATCATAATTGCCATAATTAAAACGATTTCACTCAAAATTGTTACTCAGTGGTTTCTGGCTCACTGTTTTATATCCAAAGTCAAAATGTCAAAGTTTAGAATAATGAATCTAATATGATAAAATTCTCGATCCAACGATTTTCAGGAAAAATAAATACCCATAATACCCGAAAAACCCCTATGTAGAAATTTCTAGTCAAATTGGTTTTATTTTTACAATTAGGATCCATCATATTGGATTCCTTGTTTTGAGTTTTTATATTTTAACTTCGGATTTAAAATTAGTGACCCAAAAAACACTCGTGTATTATTTTTCAGCCAACTCAGTTTTTTCACAATTATGATCTACCATATTAGATTTTCCATTTTGAAATTAGAAATTTTTATTT
>JAABKJ010012570.1:0-10491 GCA_011634705.1 Andricus grossulariae
CCAAATTTGACGACGTCTTTACGACATCGTTACGACATCTTTAAGACAACTTTACGACATCCTATGTCCATGTCGTTAAGGCACCTTAACGACATGGACATAGGATGTCCTAAAGATGTCGTTGTCATGTCGTAAAGACGTCGTCAAATTTGGTGCCCACTGGGTTGTTAATTGCACACATCACAAAAACTGATTCTGAGTAAACAGACACCAAACGCGAATGATTTCCAGGAAATATTTTTATTTGAAATTGAAAATTTATCAGTTTCATCAGAAAATTTATTTGTGTATTGTGGCCTACGCTCAGGGTGGGACATCGACGGCACCGCCCTAGTTACGGCTGTGCATGTATCACAGGCCCTTAATAATAAATATAGGCTAGAACGGGGCAGAATTTTGAAACTTTGAAATACTGATGCATACATATGTGATACGGATTTTTTGAAACTCTGGAACACTGATACATACTGATTCGACATCATCTAAAACTTCAACAATTTCCGCATTTATTGTTTCTTGTTGTGGTCCGTAGAGGGATACATAATCCTATAATTAAATATCTCAAACATCTCTTGAGTTGACGTAAAACTTGTGCAACAAGAAGTAGTCGCATCAAATCTACATCGAATTCGTAGTAAAGCATATATCAGTGGTAATTCCATTTTGTTACGTAATCTGGTTTTTACAATATTCATAACGGAAAACAACCTTTCTGCTATAGCATTGCTATATGGCAGAGAAAGTTATAGCGCCATGCTATGCCCATGCCGTTAAGGTGTCTTTACGATATCGTAAAGGCATCGTCCGATCGTACGACGTCTTTACAATATCGTAAAGACACCTTAACGACATGGATACAGGATGCCTAAAAGTTGTCGTAAAGATATGGTCACGATGTCGTGAAAACATCGCCAAATTTTACGTCTAAGGGGATCTTAAACTATACAAGGCAAGGTATTGAAATACAAAATTCTCGCCAGCATCTTCGAATAAATGCACTTTTAACCAAAAAGTATTTGATCTTTTCAAAATTGATTTATCAAATTGACTTTCTCAGTTAATAGTCAATATTTTGTTCCGTTGGCATTTTACGATGCCGAGTTCAATTTCGTCAATAAGCTGATTAAGTTTTAGAAACCCAAACGCTTGAGTTTCTGTTTCGATCCTCTGCTCTCTTGTAACGGTAGACTTGGCCAAGGCTTGATAATATACAATGCCTAAATCGACTTGTTCAAGCATTAAGTAAGCTAGCTCATTATCATGTGCTTTGATTACGGCATGTATTCCTCTTTCCTCCGGAAAATATATAATCTTCCGCTGAGTGGTGGTGGGGGGGGGCTGGTAACACGCTTCACGTATCTCGAGTCCTAATTAATATTTGTTGATCCTCGTTGTCTCATTTCGAAGCACTTCAAGTGCGCTCAATTGCACCACCAAAAATGCAATTGCGCTCAATTGTAAGTACTGATATCGAGAGCGTGCAATGAGGTGGGGGAAGGTGACACGCTTTACTTATCATTTTTACTTAGCATCCAAGTGGGCACAAAATTTGGCGACGTCTTTACGACATTTTTATAACAACTTTACGACATACTATGTCCATCTCGTTCAGGTGTCGTTACGATATCGTAAATACGTAATGCAATCTGACGATGTCTTAACGATATCTTAAATACACCTTAAGGACATGGACATAGGATGTGGTAAATTTGTCGTAAAGATGCCTTAACGATGTCATAAAGACGTCGCCTAATTTGGTGCCCACTGGCTATTTTTTTATTGGAGCAATGGAGCGCATTTGAAGTCCTTCGGAATGAACCAAAGAGGATTGAAAAATATTAATTAGAACTTGAGATACAGAAAGCGTGTCACAAGCCCCCCTACCCCACCTCATTGCACGCGCTCGTTACCAGTACTTGTAATGGAGCGCATTTTAACTTTCCGGTGGTGCAATGGTGCGCATTTGAAGTCCTCCAGAATCAGCCAAAGAGGATTAAAAAATATTTATTAGGATTCGAGATACGTAATACTACGTAATAATTGTTCAATCGCTGGTGCAAAAAAGTGCATTTAAAATAGAATCGAATTATTCATACGCGATTTGATATTTTCAAATATGGGAGTTTAAGTTATCACAGGTTATCACTTGCTTCAGGTGTTTAGCACTTAATAACTTTCTGACTTTTTATCCAATTGAAAAATTGGTTATTGCGCGATGGAGCGCATTTGAAGTTCTTCAAGATTAAGTACTTAAAAGTTATGTCTTCGAAAAAATGGGGAGGGGGCTAGCGTGTCAACTGCGTCCCCTCCCCCCACCTTAAAACTTGAAATAACTTCTTCAGTTTTGTGGCGCAAAATTTTTACTTTGTGGTGCAATAGAGCTCACTTGGGGTGCAATCAAATGTGTTTGTATAAATGTAAAAAATATTTGGATAGGAGCTACTGCAACGGACCTTCCAATTGCCTACAGACTTTCCTTTAATGCTACCTAATTCGTAAACTGTGGGTGATAATTTCGCACAAATTTTATATGGACCTTGAAAATCTTTATTTAACTTTCTCGCTAATTTTCGCTTCTTCATTCGATAGAGTCTTATCTCTTATAACAGAATTGTTACTGTAAAGGTCGGAATCGGCGCGGCTTTACACGAAAAGGTTGCCGGGCCGTGCCCTAGATGAGGCGAAGTGCCCCAAGTGGTCTCCAAGTCCGGAGTCACGGCATGCCCCGTCGCCAGTCTCAATTCGCTCTGCCTGCTGACCATTAGCCTCAACCTCTTATTTGTGAGTGTGTGGTAATCTTTCGCTCGTCGTTGCTCTCAATGTTACCACCCTACCTCATCATCTCCTGGAAGAGGACCTCCAGCCGCTCAACAACGGTCCTTGTTAGGGCCACTGCTTTACCGCTTTCTTTCAGCTTAAAAAGTTCCCTCACGCAGGTTTTCTGTATTGTTTGTTTATTACTATCTGCATCAAGATTTTTCTGGACCTCTTCTTTACTTATTAGTAACCTACGTAATCTATCGGTCCATCTATCTATTTCTTGGAATTCTACTTCGTTTCAAACTTCCAAATCTCTTTCAAGATTTTTTCGCTGTTATAATTGCCTACCAAAATTTAGACAAGAGGGTGTAATTTGTTGAAGAAACTCTTGTACGCGGCTAGCATAGAGCGAGACTCTTTGATTGATAGATTTAAAACACTCTTGCAGACGACGTTTATTCATTCAGTAGGCAACCATCTTGAAATTCTAATAACTAACTATTAGAGCTTAGATCAAGAAAAAGAAGAAATAGCGCACCATACCGCAGCGAAAGGAGATACTATGTGTCCTCACGCAGCGACATTAGACCTTAGAGTAAGAGAGAGAAAAAGAAGAAGGCAAGGACCACGAGCACAGCACAACTCCCGCGCAACGCTCGCGCAGCCTCCTTGTTAAAAGGGCGCGCACTGGCCCAGAACGTCAGTAGTTGTCTGGGAACTGGTAGCCATCCCCAGTTATCTACAGCTAGTAACCAGCTCTAGGTGCCTACAGCTGATAACCTGCCCTAGGTCTTGTGAGCAAGACATTGGCGTGACTATCACCAAGCAAAGAAAAGCGATCTCCAAGTCTCTCTCTCACTCTCTTCGGAAACCTACAGTTGGAAACTGTCCATAGATCTCCCGAATGAGCGATTTTCATCACTCTCATCAGGCTGATTCACTTACATTTACCATATTAAATCTTCGAACACTCTGTAAATCATGGTATGCAAAATAATCAAATAAAAATATAATTTTTGTTACCCAAATCCTCTCCCATCTCTCGTCCTCTAACGGGCTAGTTGACTTACCAGCCCGCCCGTTTCCGCTAAAATAGCTGGCATACTAGCCTTTTCAGCCGACTCGCTGACTAACTGCATCCCTTTCCCACCAACTAACAAATTGAATCCCCACTAACCAAGCTCTTTTGAGGAGAAAAAGAAATGAAAACATCTAAAATGCCCGCTCAAGTACAGCATCATTCCATCTCCCTTGCCATCTTTCCTCCAGACCCCTCTTCCACCCACTATTCCCTTCTATCCTATGACACATCACGCCCTCTTTCCACCGCCCTCGATATCTCTTCTCTCACTCTCTCCTCTGGTATTCTCCAGATCCACCTTGCTCGCTCCATCTCCCTCTATCCTGTTATATACCCTGAATACATCCTTGTTTCACAAACCTCGTAATCTTCCCTCTCACTCCTTCCTCTGGTATTCTCCAGATCCACCCTTCCTCGTTGTATCTCTTTCTATCCTAAAAGATACTGAACATACTTCCCTCCCCTACAAAAATGGCAGCATTCCGTCTCCTCCCTCGTTTGGCATATCAAATCTTTATTCGTAGTTAGGGGAAATTGTAATTTTTCCAAACGTTTATCCTAATCACTATAATCCTGATAGAAATAAGCTTTAATTGTTGTCTGTATCGATCTGTTACATCTCTCAGTAGGGTTCTCCTGTGGGTAATTGTTCGGCTTTGTCAGATGTCCAATACTGAAGTTCTGTACGAGTTCCCTAATCGTGTTATTAATTAACTCAGTACCATTATCTGACAAAATAAATCTGGGAGTTTCCCACTTCGAAATTATTCTTCTCTGAAATTCATTCTCAATCATAGGAATGTTTGCCCTATGAGTTTTGTTATCTTTTAATAAAAATAAATTCCATTCAGATAAAAATTGTAGTCTGAAAATTCATTTGTCCACGGGCATGTTTTTAGCTACGCCGCGATCTCGCCAAAAAGCGTCATTGCCACAATCACGCGGGATATCATGCAATGTGGTAGCAACAAGAATCACAGTGTGCAGTCATCATGAGGGCCACTTTCGAACATTACTTCATTATCATATTCCGTGGTTATTTTATAAGTCAATCTTACGTCACTATTACTCACATGTTGTCTGTTGTACGTGAATAAGTTCTGCCATGGCATGTGAGAATCGGACACTTTATGTGAGCTACGGAGGCACGAGAATTCGAACTTCGAATTCGTTTTAACAAATAATTTTTTTCAAGTTATTAAAAATATAAAGTTTCGCCACATGCATGGAGCTTTTTCAAAATCAGTACCTGATCAGAAAACAATGACTCATGTCTCCTATCTCGAATACTGGGTATGCAAAATGTATTGCTGTCCTTATGAAAATCATGATTGATGCAATTTTCAAAAAAAATATGATAGATTATCGGTAATTGAATTTATTCTCGTAAACAGGAAAGATCATTTTTTAGTTACGTGCTATTTTAAAGTTATGGCAAAATGAATTATACTAAAAAAATCGACGGTAAAGCTGCATAGTAGAAGTCACGTAAAACTTTATCAAGTAAACAAAGCCCAATAAGATGCCGGAAAAGGTCAGTCCCATGTTTTTTTTTAGTTTCGCATTATAAAAAAGAAATGAAAATATCAGTGCTATCAAAATCTGTTTTAATTTTCAAATTCAAGACTGGTATTCATGTTTTTCTAATAATAATGATGGTCATAGCGTTAATAATTTAATTTTTGCACATAGCACATAGCTTTAAATCACGCTGTAAACTTTTCAGGTATTCACTTAACATTCTTCAATAATTTTTCATTTGGAAAACTATCTGTATTTCACATCAGTTACTCTTAATAAATATTTACTTTCAACGTATAATCTACTTGCGATTCACGCGCATTCAGTGACAATATGCGAGCGATATGCGTATCAATTAGTGATATATGTCTTAGTTTATAAGGGCAACGGCGTGACGATTATCCGCACGCGTGCGTCGCATTGCGCTGTCATCGTTAGGAGCAATATTTTGTATGGAGTTTGGCATCAGCGATAAAAAAAAATCCCTCTACATGGAGGGGAATCAAAATCTGACAACACGATAAAATGCTTATAAAATTAGCTAAATTTCGAGAAGGGATTTGAATGTGTCTATTATAATAACTGTATTCCGTACCCAATAGCACACTATATGCGAAGACTGGAAGAAACACAATCAAAATTGTTTTTTATAACACAGTACCGTGATAAAATTTCTATGGTTGGTGATTTCAATTATGAGTCGGAGTAAATATATGTCAGAGATAGAAAAAAGCAAAGAAAGGGGAAAGGAATATATAGACTGGAAAAGAAAGGCAAAATACTGTGAACTAGAAGTGGAAGAAAAGATGATAGAAAGAGAAACGCAAATGACCAAGGAGGATTTATTAACTTCAGGACCTACTCTGGTATATTTTTACGTTTTTAAGGCGCAACCTCAACTAGTTGACTGTTGACTGTTTTCATTTTCAATCTTGCAGATCTTATCGATGCATTTTTTGTCGTTTCAACTTTCTCCGCCTTAGTCTCGCTATTTTACTGTTTTTAACGTTCATCAGCTTACGCTTAATTATTTGGTTTGCATGTTTTTTGATCGTACGACCATATTGAATTTTAACTTTAGACGTAACCCCTGGGTCTGACTCTTTGATAATCGCGCATGGAATCCAATTAGTTTTACCCTTCATTTTTATCGTAAATCCTCACCTTATCATATTCTTTAAAATCTACTTTTAACGCGCTACAGCCGTTACGTATTTGCCTCACGTGATTGTCGAAGATTCTATTTTCAATGAACGGTGGATGTCTTAAATTAATGCAAGATCGCAATTCTCTTCTGAAAATAAGAAATACAGGCCAACTTTGAGCTGCATGGTGGCCTTTCGAAAATCCATTAAAATATTTATAATGCTTCCGGCATTGCTGGAAAAGTATGAGGAAAAGTATGCTAAATGAATAAGATACCCGAACCGAGGCAGTGTTTACATTGTTTTCTTAAATTTTCAATATTTGAAGCTATGTTTGGTTATCATACGAAAGCCCTTGCGAGTTTCTTCATGCAGCTGCCACAGAAATTACTGGAATGCAGTTCATGAAGAATCAAAGGTCTTCGTAATTCTGGAATTAAAACTCCGTAGCTGAAAAAAGATATCAGCTATCAACTATTATCCAGTAGACACAAAATTTGGCGACATCTTTACTACATCGTAACGACATTTTTACGACAACTTTACGACATCCTATTTCCATGCCGTTAAGGTGTCTTTGCGATATCGTAAATACGTCGTGCGATCTGGCTGAACTGGATGACGCGCTTCATGAAGATTTTTCTGAAGATACCGACCTCTGGATCATCAATTGTAGTGTGTACGATGCAGCGAGAACTTTGGCGGATGCAAACCGTGAAACAAAACCAACAGCTGATCATCAGACCAAAAAGAACGTGCTCCAACTCAGCACAAAGATAGACTGGGCAAGACAGTATGCGTCACGCAATCGGTGAATGATTGACTATATAACAGAATATGGATTCTATCTGATGCCAGGAGAAGTCTAAAGCAGAAGGTGAGGTGGGTCAGGGTAAATGAAAAGTTATACTCTGACCCATCTCGACTCTTCCAAGACCCTCCAGTTACTGTCGACCATCCGCCCACACCAGAGGAGGTCGAAGCATTTTGGAGGGAAGTCTACGAAGTCCAGCATCCACTGAAAGAAAAATGAAAGAATATGAATAGATAGAGGAGTCCCCACCTATCACTACCAAGAAGGTGAAAAAAGGATTAAGAGGCATAAAGAACTATTCTGTTCCGGGACCACATGGTATCAAGACCTTCTGATGGAAGAAGTTTTCTTCAACCTGCCAGCATCTAACCGCATTTTCACCTCATATATAACGTCGTATGAAATCTTTATAGCTATCCTAAATTATAGGATTGTTCAGACAATTGGACCTGTATGGCGAGAGATGTACGAACAATGCGGCTCAAAGAAGGGCGTAGCAGGATTTCGAGAGAACCTGTTCATCGATAGATGCGTCTACAAAGACGCAGCATTCTACCAGAACTGTCTATCGATGGCCCGATTAAACTACCGGAAATCTTTTGATTAAGCCTCCCATAGGCTTCATCTGTCTGTTGGAAAGCTTGAAGGATCATTCACACATCTCGAGGTGTATCAAGTGATTGATGCCGCTATGGAAAACCAGATTTATTATCACATATGGATCTAGCTCTATGGATTATTAAAGAGTACATGCGAGATATTGGAATGGAGTTTGGGTTAGAAAAATGTGCCAAGGTTAATTTGAAAAGAGTAAAACTTAATGGCATCCCCTAAGACCTCGAGCTCATCGACAGAAGCGCTAAACGACACGTTGGCGATGGAGAGACCTATACATACATGGGCATGCCACAAAGCCGCATTCAGGACGTAACATTTACAAAGAATGCTCTCCGCTGCAGATACAAACGTCTTATCCAACAGATTTCGTCCTCCAAACTGTTGGCGGAGAAGAAAGCATCTGCAACAAATGCTGTCTTGAAATGGTCAGGAAACACGAAGAAGTGGGCAAAAGAGCGTTTCTGTACAAAGCAGCAGAGGATGCATCTGAAACTCTTGGCCTTCACTTCAATATCAGGGGTGAACAAAATGCATCAAACATTATCCATCTCGACTACTCACTCCTGTAGGCCTAGATCCAGAAAACATACGAGAAAAACTTGCGCGAACAGTTTCTCGTCCGAGTTGAAACATTACCGCGATTTCGCCGGGAGCGGTTGCACTTTTGTATAATGGCACTCGCTCCCGGGGAGCCGAGACGAAAAGCCTTTCAAAAGATTAGAGGACGCGCCTTCGGGTTGCGGATAGCGGGTCCCTGCACCGAGGGTTACTGCTGAATATGGCTACAAAATAAATGAGCAATCCTGAATGCGGCTCTGTGGCACGCACATGTATGTATATGTCTCTCTACCGCCAATGTGTCGTACAGGTTGACTGTCAATGAACGCATGGTCTTTGGAGATGCAAATATGTCTTCTTCGCTTCAAATGAACCTTCGCGCATTTTTGTCACCCAAACTCAATTTCAGTTGCCCGAGTATACTTCTCGTCAATCCTTAGATCTAGATTTAGTTGTTCTGACTTTCTAGCATAGATCTTTAGATCATTCATGCAAAATGCATGAGTGACCATATTCTTTCGATATCCAGATTTGCCGCAGAGGTACTCTTGGGAATTGTAAAGTGCGAGAATCAGTGGCAATAGTGTGAAGCAAAAGAGGAGATAGCTCATGACGTCGTCCTGAAAGTCGCCTTTTTGAAAGGTGACGCTGCTATTTCATACACGATGTTTCCCAGATGGGATAGTAAATCTTGTTTTTCTAAGGGGCATCAATATCTCTATGCGCCTCACTATGCGTGGATGAACCTTTAACATTTCCAACAGATAGAAGATAAGTCTATTGAAAGTTTAATCAAAAGTTTTCTGGAAGTCAATACACACCATCAACAGACAGCGCTGATAGAATGCTGCGTCTTTGCAGAGGTATCTATAGATGAGCAGGTTCTCCCAACGTCCTGGTACGCCCTTTGTAAGTCGCGTTGTTCGTACATCTCTCGCCACACAGTTCCGATTTTCGGCACATTCCTATCATTAAGGATAGCGTTGAAGATCTTATACAGCGTGTTCAGACGAGTTATTGATGTGTAATTCTTCGGGTTACACAAGTTGCTCTTTTTCAGGAGGAGCACTGTGCGTAATTCCACCGGCTACACCCGTATAGGCACTTCCCACTTCAGAAATAAGGCGAAAATGCGGGCCAGATGCTGGTGGGTTTGTAGAAAACTTTTTGAACCAGAAGCGATACCATTTGGTCCCTCAGGGGAATAGATCCTCATGTCTCTTAATGCTTTTTTCACCTCTTCGGTACTGATAAATGGGAATTCCTCCTGAGGTGTTATGAGGACACTGCGCAGCTGCTTGAAACAATTTATGTTTTATATGTCTTCATTTAGTGGATCCTGAACTTTGTAGACACACACTGAATGCGGGACCCGGACTGTCTTGCCAAGCCTATATTTGTGCTCAGTTGGTGCAGGCTCCTTTTGGCATTATAATCAGCCGTAGATTTTGTCTTACGGTTTGCATGCTTCAAAGTTCTCACTGAACTACAATTGTAGCCAGATCTTTGGGCTTGAGAGAAAACTGGATTTTGAAGTTTCTCCTGGCCCTAAAGTATCGATCTTCCTCTATTGAATGCCTGCCCGCGGTTGATCTCCGTGTCGCCTCTATTTCTCTGTTGTCGGCTTATTCTGGCTACGGTAGAGTTGGCGCTCTGCTTATATAACCCTTTTTCCAGAGGTGAGCGGCACGGTTTCGCAGCAGTTGGTGCGAAAAGTGCGAGAGCTCTAGGTGTTACTCGAACCACAGAGCGTAAAGTCGTGCCATGTAACCTTTTCGCCCAGGAGCCATACTGGCATCGTAGCACTCCAGTAGGTCGTCCCTGAGTCGATCAATCCACTCAAAATTGTTGAGATTTTGCCGGTATATGTATATGTATATGCATATGTATATGTATATGTATATGTATATGTATATGTATATGTATATGTATATGTATATGTATATGTATATGTATATGTATATGTATATGTATATGTATATGTATATGTATAT
>JAABKJ010012571.1:0-10491 GCA_011634705.1 Andricus grossulariae
TAATCTCGGTTCAGTGAATTTTACATATCTTACAGTATTTAATACTAGGGAATAGAGGTTTGATTTACTAAAGGATTTCCGTTAAATTAACCTAAACTTCACTGTGATATTTACGAAATGCTAACTGATTTTGACATTTTCACACCCTCATTAAGAGCAGTTTTTACTGTTACGGTTACAAAAAACCCTTTACATTTCTTGATAAGTAAATATAACATTTCTTTTTTCTGCGTGTATCTAACCCAAAAAAAACTACAGGCCAATAACTTGTCTGAACACGCTGTATAAGATCTTTACACTATCCTGAGCGACAGGATTGTTCGGGGAAAGGTGTAGCCGGCTGCCGGGAGAACCGGCAAGTTAACAGGTGCAACTGTAAAAACGCAGCAGTCCACCAACGCGTGATAACATCTATAAAGAATGCTCTCCGATGCAGATACAAACGTCTTATCCGACAGGTATGGTCCTCCGAACTGTCGGCGAGAAACAATGTATCAGCAATGAACATGCTTGCCGTTCCGGTAGTACTCTCCTCATTTGGATTGGTTCCATGAATGGAGGACGAGCTCAGATTTTTCGATATCGGGTCACGAATGGTTATGCACATAAACAAAAGCATGATGCACCTTGAGTCTTCTGTTCCGCGACCTTACATCTCACGCAGTCAAGGTGGGCGTGGAATACTGAACCTCGAATTTCTTCACAGCAGGATTATTCTGAGCACAGCACACATAGTCGCAAATGGACGAGACGCTCTTCTTAAAATGGTCAGGAAATGTGCTGAGCATGTGCTTCCGAGAAAGACGAGGGCGGTCGCATGAAAAAGGGCACCCCGCTGGTTTTTCACACTTGATTTCCAGTATAAAAAATAGTCTTTCAATATCGCAATTTGCACGAATGGAAAAAGAAGCACATACTTCTTTCAAATTGTAAATAAGTACAAGTAGTTCAATTAACTGCCTCTAATTTAAATCACTTTATTATCTTTATTAGAGGTGAAGATAGCACAGTTGTATATTCATGTACAAAAGATGAACAATTTGTTATATTCTGCAAACCTTTCAACAGCAATTTATTTAGAAATGTTGAAGGTACCTCCATGAATTTTTTCAGATTTTTCCTATTATTTTTTCAATAAAAAACTATCTTCCACAGTTCACTGTCTTTAAAATCTGTCAAATTTCCCTACTTTTTAACCGATTTTCGGGGTGTAAGATATAAAATTTTTGTTGGCATATTCGTTTCAGGCTCATTAAGGTACAACATTTTGACCTTTGAAATTATCCTTCATTCATTGAGCTACCATTTTTTCTTCACTCACTTCTTTAACGTCAAAGCCTCAAATTTTCTCGCCGATAGTAGTTATCTAACTCATGCGGAAACGAAGTACATCCAACGGTACAATGCGGCACTAAGAGTGCGTTATTACCATCTCTGTCACTCTTACGGCATTAGCCCTGATATCGCTCCGCCAAGAGCTTCTAGGGAAATAGTCAATTGCCGAAAATGAGAAGTGCTGCATATACTGGAACTTCATATTCTCGACAATTGTTTTTGTCGCGCAACAGAGGCCTGACATAGTTCTCCTTGACTTCGAGAAACGAACCATGTTCGTTATCGAATTTTCGGCACCAGCCGACAAGAACGTCACAGCCAAAAATCGATTTCAAGAAAAAAATGTAAAGTGCTATGTCCTTTCATTTATAGTTAGTACAGATACACCATGCTCATTTTAAGCTGTTTCCTTTTCACGGTTCGAAAGCGCCTCCCTTTCCGCTTCATTTTTGTTGTTCTTTAGAGAGGACCAGAAAGGTACACCATTTTTTTGTATTCACAGAAGCGTGAATGATTTTCCTTTTCCTTTATTTGAATTGATTCCATTATCTGATTTTAGCATTTGGCAGGAGCAAGAGAGTAATTAGCAATCGTATTGCTTTTTCTATTTCTAATCTATAGCCGGACGTCTTTCGGTTTGCAGTTTTAACAAAACTTCTTGCATCAACAAGTTCCTTATCAGTTCGGACTTCTTTCGAGTCAGTTTTTTCATCATTTCAGATTGTTTCTTATGCGGTTTTTATATTCTAGCGGATACATTTAAAAAAGAAAATTTATAACACGTACAAATTTCGTACCGATAGAAACTCGTTTCAGATCTGAAAAATATTTTGCACGATTAATGAAATTTAGAATTGAACTTTTTGTGTAAGCATGATGAATTTCTGCTCGCACTTTATCTAAATTTACTGTCTGGTTCTAAAATTCCTACAAATTCCTTATCGATATGGATAATTTTGAAATCTACTCTTCATAGAACACATTCAGGATTCCCCCGAAATAAACTCAGAGAAAATTCGTACTCATTTCGGACAAACTCAAATAGAATATGCATTGATCTTAGGGTTAAGACAGATTAATTTATTAAACTCAAATATAGTTTGGAAAAAATAGCCATTCGCATAGAATGCGGATTACGTCGATCAAAATTATTATTTGTGAAAAACTTAAAAATATTTCAAAAAATTATATATAAATGATTATACTTACCAATAGAATTCAGGACGATTGACAAGGTGAAGACGAGAGTATAAACGATCTTCATTGTTTTCAAGTAGATGATAAACTGATTAATGTACGAATGACGAATTTGGTCAACAGTGGAAAGTTTTTATTTCATAGACTATAATTATAGGCATCAAGCTCCTCCTTCTGAGATATTTACAGTTCATTAGCCAGTTTCAATAATAAAAATTGCGTTGCTAAATTCCCTGAAATGGATATCACAATTTATATGCGTATATATGTTAGCCTTTTAACACGAATTCAGTTAAAACTAGTTTTAGCTAATTAAAACGTGAAATTACTACGATCATTTGTTAAAACTAGTTTTAACTAGTCAAAACGCAAAGTAAAAATATCAGTTAAACTAGATTCACCCAATTGTGCTTTTAAAAGATCTAGTTTTACCCGTAGTATTCAGTGCTTTTCGAGATGTTACCAATCATTTAATTTTTATTTTATTTTTTACGATTCAAAAATTAATTTATAAGAGATTTATCCATATTTTTTTTATAAAGAATTTTTGTTTATTAATGTCTTTTCATACCTTGTGTCGTTTTTCCTGATATTTTAATTTTTTTAAATGCTATTTTTTATGATTAAAACAAAAAGTACGCGTCCCATCAAAAAATAATTCATAGTAAATTTGTGAATATTTTTTCGGTGAATAACTTTTTTCTATTCTTTCTTTTTCGTATCTTGTGTTGCTTATTCAAAATTTTAATTTTTTAAAATTCTCTGTTCGCGATTAAAACAAAAACTAAGCGTCCCAACTATGAATAATTAATAACAAATTTGTAGATCTGTTTTGGGTAAGCAACTTTTTTCATTTCATTTTTTTTCGTGTTTCGTTTCGTTTTCCCAAAAATTTTAGTTTTTATACGTTTAATGTTATTTGTCACGATTGAAACAAAAAATATGCGACTTATGGAAAAATCGTTTCAATAAAATTTATTCATATTTTTGAGAAGAACAATTTTGCTTGCAATTCCTTATCGCACTATAACATACAATTTTTGCTGAAATGCCTAAAAAAATATTATTTTTTTCAATAAACAATAATAAAATCAAGAATTATCGATGCTGTAAGGAGGAAAAAAAGCTGTGTGTCAATGTTTGTTAAAATAATTTGATTTTTGAAATATATTTAAGTTTTCAACAAAATAATTGAATTTTTTACCTAATAATTAAATTTTCAACAATATTTTTGAAGTTTGAACCAACAAAGAAGCATTGTCAACCAAATAGTCGAATTTTCATGCAAAACATATTAAAATTAAACCAAAAACAGTTGCATTTCGACCAAATAGTTGAATTTTCAATCCAAAAAGATGAATTGTTCAGGAGACTATTGAATTTTCAACAAAAAAGTTAATTTCAAACCAAGAAACATGAATTTTCAACAAAGAATAATGAATTTTTTACCATAAAACATGACTTTTTAAACAAAAAAGATTACTTTTTAACAAGTTGTTAAATTTTATCTGGTTTCATATTTTAATTCGATTCAAAACTACACATATATGCATATCAAACTCAATTAGAACTTAAACATGATCCATTGCTACCAAGATTCCTATCTGGAAAATAATTATATAACAGTAAAATCTTTTCAACAACTGCTTTTCATGCGATTTTGAAAAAGAATGATCTGCAATATTTCAAATTTGCAAATCCACAAATGAATTAAAAATATCACTGTTCGCTTGTCCTAGAAGCAACGACATGGACTTGGTGATATGATGGTCGTTGAATACATGGGGTCTTCAGTCAAGCTGATTTTGTATCGTCCCCAAATTTTTAAAATATCTTTGTGGATTGATTCCCCAGCCTGCTTTGACTAAGCCCAACTCATCCTTCTCTCAGAAGTACAGAGCAACCACGCACTTTTAAATTATTTAGATATCATCATCTTCGCCAAAAAGAAGAAGATTTATTATACTATGACATTCGTTGAAATTTTTCTTATTTTGGCCATAAGAAGAAAAACTTTTGTAGTCTTCTTTCAAATCGTCATAAGTTTTCAATCTCAGACATTCCTTCGTATTTTTCATAAACACTGCATCATCATTGGCATCTTCCTGCTCATTCTCTTTCTCCTGGAAATCTCTCAAATCCCTTATTGTCACAAAACAATATGGACAGGGATACATGGATGTTGCAGTTTGTATACCATTGACAATAAGTAGGAGTTTAAATTACAAAACAAACTCAAGTGGAATACTATTGAGGTTGGTCAATTTGGATAGGCATTGTTTTCATATACTTTTTTTATTTGAGGCAATGAGCAAAGCATTATCAGTCTATGAGCACTGGTCAAATTTGCCTTTTGACCAGTACTAGCACATTCAGAATAAAAAATATTCCCTTTTTGCTAGGCAGGTTTGAATTTGCTTCTAGATCCGAATAATCAACACCACACTCTAAATCAGGTGAATAATTTTCTGGGAATACTATCATGCAGATTTTGAAAAAACCTTGAGCACAATCGGCTATAACTTTAAGGAAGTAATTGCTACACAGAGTTTGCTCTTTCATAACAGTTTCCAGTAGTTTCTCTGCATCAGGCCAAACAGGTCTTTTTTCTTTGGTTGCCTTATTTTCAGTTTTGAATTCCAATATGCCATGTTTGTCAACATCTTGTAACTGTTTTGATTCTTGAGAAATATATTTGCTATAATATGCAGGCAGGGATTGTTTAGCGGCAATAAATCTGCGGAGTATTGTCCATTTTTTTATCTCATTAAATGATGCACCAGTTTTGGCTTGATAATTATCCAAACTTTGAAGAGGGAAGACTACTTTTTGGTTTTTCTTCAGATTCGGCACGATTCGTGTCTTAAAATCGGAAGTTTTCATATTCAATTCAATTTCTCGCTGCTTACTACTGCCGCTGGTGTCGGTTTGCGCATTAATTTTTTGTTTCAGAATATAAGTCACAACTTACTCTTAATGCTTCCCTGAAAGTTTTAAAAAATTTTCTTCACATTTTGCGAAGCCTTGACCGGATTGCCACAAGAGTGTTTTATACCTTTTCCTATCTATTGGTTTTTTTCAGTACTTGGAATCTGCATGATACTTGAAGTACCATGAAGTCCATCGCAAGTGACCTTTGTTTCCATCTACTAGTTTTTAATACCAGTTCCGAATACCATAAAAGATTACGTGGAATGTTTCTATTCAACATAACAACATTTGGTACGGATGGATATCAATTGATCCACACTTAAAAGGAACAAGGAGGCACCGCAGGTATAAAAGGGTCAACATTAATTGTAATTTTTCATTTAATGAATCGCTATCAAATATATTCCATTTTAATTCATTTAGCTTGTCCTTGTTTCACTTTGCTAGAAGTGGTTAAGTAAATGGAGGAATAATATTAGGGAAATAGGCATTGATATCAAATTAGGAATTTGGCCGTTTAGATTTGGCCAATAGATTTTTCTTTAGGAACAAATAAAGCTTAAGCTTTAAGGAAGAATCTTGTTTCATGCCCCCTTCCTAATTTGTAATATGAGCAAAGTTATTTCTTCATATGAATGAAAAAATGCGTTCGTACAAATAAAATGTTGCCGGTGTAATGGACAAGGCTTTTCCTCCATGTTAAAGTTATTTCAAGTACTTTTTCGATCTCGTAGGGCTAAATGAGTTGGAGTAAAGAAAAAAACTTCAATTTTTCTTCATTTCAAAAGCGACGTTTCGTCAGCATTGGTGCGCTGACGCTAAAGTTTCTTGATGTATATTCACAACGTTTTCTATATTTGTCTCATTTATATATTTATTAATACTTGTTTTCAGTGCTCTTTTTGTTTCTCCAGTATAGACTGCTGGGCAGTTTTTACAACGAAATTTGTATACAACGTTAGTTTTTTTCAAATTTGTTGGTAATATCTTTCCCCAATTTTATCTCAGAATTTAAAGTCTTTTTATTATAGGAACTGTTAATATGAAGTATTTTTTAAATATAGATGATAAATTGTAATAATTATCTGTGAATGGTAATGGAATATTGCCTAATGTTTGTTTATTAGTTTTGTCATTGTTACTTCTTGGTATACTGCTGTATTTGATTTTATTTAAACTAATTTTGATATTTGTAGTGATAAATTGGTTCGGATATCCATTGTCCTGTAACAATTGTTCGAAAATTTTCAAGTTTCTCTCGTAGAAATAAGAGTTAGATAATTTTATCGCTCTGTCGACTAAATTATATACAATATTCTTTTTTTTTGTAATGTGTGATTGGAGTGAAAGTTCAATATTCTATTGGATGATGTATGTTTTTGGAACTTCAAATTAGAAAATTGACAGAAGCTACTTTTTTCATCTGTGTTAAGATTACTTTTATCAATATTCAACTTAATGTGATTCAGTTGTTTATGTAAATAATTGATATGTAAATTGACGTCAAGAATTTTTAGATTACGTATTTTTATATTAACTACATTATTGATCCCTGAGATCGTTACAGGACAATGTATATCTGAACCAATTTATCACTACAAATATCAAAATTCGTTTGAATAAAATCAAATACAACAGTATATCAAAAAATAACAATGACGAAACGAACAAACATACATTAAGCAATATTCCATGACCATTTACAGATAATTATTACAATTTATCATCTATATTTAAAAAATACTTCATATTAACAATTCCTAAAATAAAGAGACTTTAGGACTAACAAAAAAGAGGATATTTACTCTTCAAATATCGCTTATTTTCTTGTACTAAGAGCATTTCATTTAAATAATTAGAAAAACAATATATGTATAAAGATCTGTGTATGTATGAGTCCTACAAGATAAAAAAAGTACTTAAAATAACTTTAAATGGGTGAAGTTTGCTGTTTGTTTGGATTTATGACTTGTCATTCTTACATTCATTTAAAATGTTCAAAGTATGTGATATACAAAACATGAAGAATAATTGTAAAGAAGATTAAAAAATGAGAATGATAAGGTGAGGATGTTTTATCTGACAATTAAGTATTATGAGTAAGTAACCTAATATTTACGAATTCTTAAGGCTATATAGCCCGTAGTATCAAGTAAACGGTTGTACAAGAGTAGGAATATAATTTTGGTCATCTAAAGAAGCAATATATAAAAGGTCATATGTGTCGCTATTTTTTTTATTTATTTTTTTTTTTATCAAAATCTCTTTGACGAAAATCTTCAGGTTTTGGACATTTGCCCATATAAATTTTTTTATTGTATTAGCTGCGAACAAAAACATCTTGCGAATACTTGCCGATCATTGTTAGTAATTTTGACGATCGTTATTACATGAAATATAATAAAATCGAAAAATATAATAAAAAATATATAAACTGCCTTCATTTGATCATTGCTACCGGCTTATCATCGCGCATGCCTCGACTGCAAGTGTGTCTCTCAACACTACATCCGCCACGATCCGTACATATATTTATGTTCTATATCGGCTTTTTAGTGAAAGAATCAGCTACGGCGCATTTGCCGCCAGTGTCGGGCGTCTGCGTCTATCGACGTTCGTTGTTGTTCCGTAAAGCAAATGTCATCCGTTGACAATTTTACCTCAGGGATACCATAAACCTCAAAAAATACTCTTCCCCTTCACCAAAATGGAGGAACAAACACAGTGGAAAGGTAAGAGAAAAAAAAACATTTTCCCTGGAGGAAAAAACTCACTCCTCATCAATCAGAGTCATATATATATGTATATATATATAGAGAGCATAACAAATAATTGATATTTACCCTCGTTTTTTAACCACGAGACTGACCTTTTCTACACTGTTGTACATTTCATATATTTATACATTTCATACATGTTATGCAGTACACTTATTTCTACATTACACTTATTTATACTGAACATATATTTACTTTTTTTTCATCTCACCGTATAATTTATGGTAATGGTACCATTTTAGATTTTATATAATTTTTGTTATTCGCATCTTTCAGGCAAGATTTTATGCAAACTAATGTATCCTTTTTTAATCGCGATACTGACCACTTTCTACATTTAGCGTATTTATGCATTGAGTACATTTTTACATTAAACCTATTTCCACTGTACATATAATATTTTCGTAAATTTATGTATTACACATATATTTATGCATTACACATACTTATATATATATATTACACATGTTTATACATAACACTTATTTCTACACTACACATATATCTATATATTATACACTCATTTCTACTGAACATACATATTTTCGTACATTTATGTATTACACATATATTTATTGTATACATTACATATATTTCTCTATTACACATATTTATACATTACACTTATTTCTACTCAGGAGACATCTACAAACTACGTTATCACTTTTGGGCTGTTTTGGACCCCCCCCCCCATTACCCTTCAAGCATCGTAGCCCAAAATTGTTTTAAAACAGAGGAAATAGGGTGATTTTTTTTAGAAAAAAAAAGGGTAAATTATTTCAAATAAAATTAATGTAAATACCATATAGAATTCAATAATATGAATACACTTTCGTTTCCTAAGATTTCAGTTCGAAATATATATTGCATTTTCCAAAAAATAGTTGAATTTTCAACCAAAAAAAGATTTTCTATCAAAAGAGATGAATTTTCAACCTGGAAAGACGAATTCTCAAAAAAAGAATAATAACAATGATTTTTAACCAAACAGTAGCATTAGCAACCAAATAGTTGAGCTTTTAGCCAAATGAATATATTTTCAAGCCAAAAAGACGAATTTTTTCCAAGACAAGAGTTGAATTAAAAAAAAAAAAACTTTTTTTTCAATCAAAAAAGATGCATCTTCAACCAAGAAATATGACTTTTATACCAAAAAAGATTAATTATGATCAATCTAAGAGAACGAATGTTTAACAAAACAGTTTCATTTTCGACCAAAAAAACTGAATTTATAAAAGTAGTCGAATTTTCAACCAATTGATGGAATTTTCAAACAAAAAAGATTAAAATTCAACAAAAAATAGTTCAATTTTTCACAACAAATGTTCATTTTCAACCAAGAAAGATGACTTTTCTACCATAAAAGATCAATTTTCTATCAAATGACGAATTTTCATTCAATGGAATTGAACGAATGAAAAGAAAGAATTTTTAACAAAATAGTTGATTCCTCAACCATAATTACAGGAATTTTCCATCTAGAAAAAACCGAATAGTTGAATTCTTAATCTAGAAAAACCACATAGTTGAATGTTCAACTAAAAAAAGATATATTTTTAATCAAAAATGAAGTCGTCAAATTTTCCGATAAAAAACTTAATATTCAACAAACAAATAAAAAGAATTGTAAACTAGACGTGAATTAAAAAAAAAAAAAATTAACAAAGTAGTTCAACTTTAAACCAATTAGTTGAATTTTCGACCAAAAAAGATGATTTTTCAACAAACAAGATCATTTTCGAACAAATAATTAAATTTTTATATAAATAATTACACGAATAATTGAATTTTCAACAAAAAAGTTAATTTTCTACTAAATTGCTGAATTTTAAAGCCAAGCGATGAATTTTCTAGAAAGCAGTTGAAATTTTCTCCCAAAAATATGAATTTTTAACCAAAATTATGAATCTTCACCCAAAATAAAAAAGGAATTTTTAAAAAGTATTCTGACGTTAACCGCTATTACTGGATTTTTCAACCAAAAAAGATGAATTCTCAATGAAACATGTAATAGTATTTGATATTTCCGCCAAAAAAATATATTTATTTGAAATAAAAAACAGTTGAATTCAACTAAAAAAGACGAATTTCCAAACAAAATAGTTATCGTCAACCAAAGACGAATTTCCAAACAAAATGAGTGAATTTTTAACCAAATACAGTAAACTTCCGTTTATTTTAAAGACCGCTTATTTTAAAGTTCACTTAATTTAAACCCCCTACACGCACTTATTTTAAATTGCGCAGTTTC
>JAABKJ010012572.1:0-10491 GCA_011634705.1 Andricus grossulariae
ACCAGATTTTAAAAATGACACAACAATTTCACAAAGATTTTAAAACTTTGAAAAGATTAAAAGGATTTCAAATATTTGAAAAAGGGTACAGTACACTAGATTTCAAAGATTTCAAAAAATTCCAAAGATTTGAAATGATTTTAAAAGGTTTCAAGACATTTTAGAACATTTCAAAAGACTCCAGAAAGATTGAAAATAATTCAATGATTTCAACGAATACGAAAGATTTTACATACAAAGATTTAAGAAAGATTTAACAAAGATTACAAGGATCTTACAGATTTAAAAAAGGCGTGTACACTAGATTTATCAGATTTCACCAAAATTTCTGAAAGATTTCGAACATTTCATCAAGATTTCAAGGAGTTCAAATATTTGAAAAAGGCATATACATAAGATTTTAAATATTCGACAAAGATTTTTAAACATTTAAAAGATTACAAGGATTTTAAAGATTTTAAGAAGGGTATGGTAAGCTAGATTTCCGAAGATTTCAAAGATTTTAAAAGATTTCATAAAGATTTCAAAAGAATACAAGAATTTCAAAGATTTCAAAAAGGATACAGTACACTAGAGTTCAAAGATTTCAAATCGTTTCAACAGATTACACAAAGATTTTATATCTCAATGTTTTAATACAAACACAAAAGGTTTCAGAAAGATTTCACAAATATTTCAAAGACTTCATAAGGATTTCAAAAGATTTCAAGAATTTCAAAGATTTTACCACAATTCCTGTACACCAGATTTCAAGGATAACAATATTTCAAAGAATTCGTGAGGATTTCAAAAGATTTAAAGAATTTCAAAGATTTAAAGAAGAATAAAAAGCTTTTAAGGTTCTTGAATTCGAAAGCTATTCCCAATTACTCATTATTGCTCAATATTGAATACCTGATTTTTTTTTAACATTTCGGCTAGAAGTTTTTCAAACATTGAAATAGTTTCATTGGTGTTATAGGTCCTGGAAAAAATACAGGGAATACACAGAATGAGACCTTGACGAGACGGGCTGCCGTTAATAATGCATATCCGAGACGTCAAATTGCACACGTAAATGACGAAGTATGTAAAATAAAATCTAGGAATAAACCTAAAAACTATATTCAAAAATTTTATTCAAGTGACATTATTTCTCCAGCAGGTCCACATTGGTGAAGACGTGCACATACACATTGACGTGTGGCAAACCATGAAAAGAAAGACTGACGCTAAATTTGTTAAAGATTTGGCTGTCCAAATTTGGGGTACACCTACCCCACAAAAAAAATGTCTAAATGCAGCCAGGGCCAATAAAAGTATTAATGCCGAAGAAATAAATAAATTCTATGTCGTTACTATATGTACATAGTTTTGTCACTAAAATGGCTAATTAATAAACTAAATATAAACAGCAAAAAGGTTCAACTATTCATTTTTTGTAACCGAAAGTCCCTTTGAATAATATTAATTATGTTTTAAAATAAATTAATAGTACTTTTATTATGTGAATTCTTTTCCTTTAATATAGTGTACAGAATAAATAAGAATTGTTCACGTTTTTTAAATAATAAAAAAAAACAGTACGTTGAAAACGACGTAAAAAATGACGTCTAAAATAAATTCGAAAACGACGTCAAAAATGACGTCGAAAAGGACGTCAAACACTATCCCAATTTTTGACATCTTTTTTGACGTCGTTTTCGACATCCTTTTCGACGTTATTTTTGACGTCGTTTTAGACGTCGTTTTTGACGTCATTTTTTACGTCGCTTTCGACATCGTTTTTGACGTCACGTTTTTCAATAGGGTACCGCAAATATCTGCAAAAATATTACCCTAAATCAACAAATAACAATAATTATAAAAAGCCTGTTGTGTGTTTTGCGAATAAACTTGTTTTTTTTTTCTTGGCAATGCACGAGGTCAATAATAATGTATAAACTATAAGTATTCACTTACTTGCACTCATCATTAACAACATATGATGATAGATTTTCCTGACCTACTGCATACTAAAGAAAATCAATCGTAATTCACAAACAGTTGATATTGACCGAATCGATATTTCAAACACAGAATACGTGGCGCGAAATACAAATGCGCAATTTCAATTTTATATCAATAATTTAATATCAATATATTAAATTGTTATATTCAATATTATATTTATAAAAGTTTTAAATAGTAATTAAAAGAAATATATTGAATAAATTAGAGTTCAATTTTTACAATTTTGGAACGAAAAATGTTCCTTATTGGACCGTCTATAAATCTCGAGACTCGTTTTTCTTTTGTTTATATCGTTGCATCCTTTTTCACTTGAGGAAAATTTTATTCTCATCTTTATTCAAACCAAGGAATAATGCGTCACGAGATTTATGGACGACCCCTTTTTTATTTTTTAATCAAGTATTATTAATATGTAGTTTTAAGAGGAAAAAGTTTTTCAAAATAAATGAGAAATAAATTATTTTTTAAATTATGAATAAATTATAATAAATTTGTTCAATAGTTTTTTTCAGAGCAAAAACTTTTCCAATATGAATAGGGGCTAATAAAAATTATAAGGCACAAAACAATCAAGCTTATTTACTTTTAAAACTTATTATTGGCTAAAATCATTAGCAAGCGTAAAAAATCAATCAATTTTCATAATAATTTTTCCTAACCCTCATAAATTTTAGAAAATCTGTTTTTCTCACAAAACTAAATATTATTACTTGATTTAAAAAATAAGAAAAGGACAACTATTATAAAAGATTACAAACAATTTTTTGAAATCTTGAACTAAATTTTGATGGAATGGTTTTGGCTTTAGGGTCAAAAAGAATTGAATTAATTAATTCACTAATTTTTCAAAAAAACATCATTTTCAAAATTACGTTAAATCTCACTAATTGAAAAATATTTGTTCAAAAAATATATACTAACAAAAATCGGGCAACTTTGACATTTTTAACTTTTTGTAAAACTTCGTGAAAAACATTCAAGAATAAGCATAAAGGCGTAATCGGAAGTAATTGCTTCCGCAAAATCCGCAATCTGCAAAATAAATGGTAGATAGACTCTATTGTCAATCCGGCATGGAGTTCCCCAATTGAAAATTTCAATATATGAAGTATACCCTGCTGAAAATGTCGGATAGAACTCGGATAAAACCTGGATGTAGTCGGGACTCTATTCGGGCCTATCGGGGATGAACTACGGTTTATTACCCGGGTTGTATGCGGGACTTTCACGGGACGCTAGAAGAAATATTTATCCGGATCTTATCCGGTCCTATCCGGTATATATTCGGAATCAAATCTCATACCCGGATCTATCCGGGACCTATACCAGGCGCTTGAAAATTCTATACGGGTCTTATCTGTTCCTAGCCGGGTTCTAGTCGGCAATGCAATTTCGTATCCGCGTCTATCTGGAATTTTCACAGGACGCTAGGACACATATTTATCCGGATCTTATCCGGTCCTAGCCGGGATCTATTCGGCATACAATTTAGTATCCGGGTCTATCCGGGACCTAAAGAAGGTGCTTGAAAATTCTATTCAGGTCTTATCCGGTCCAGCCGGGATCTAGTCGGCAATGCAATTTCGTATTCGGGCCTATCCGGGACCTATACGGGGTGCTTAAAAATACTATCCGGGTCTTATCCGGTTCTAGTTGGGATCTATTCGGCATATAATTTCGTATCCGGTTCTATCCGGGACCTATACCGGGCGCTTGAAGATTCTATCCGGGGTTTATCTGGTCCTAGCCGGGATCTATTCGGCATACAATTCCGTATCCGGGTCTATCTGGGACGCATAAAAGGTGCTTGAAAATTCTATCCGGGTCTTGTCCGGTTCTAGCCGGGATCTATTCGACATACAATATCGTATCCGGGTCTATCCGGGACCTATACGGGGTGCTTGAAAATTCTATCTGGGTCTTATCCGGTTCTAGTCGGGATCTATTCGGCATACAATTTCGTATCCGGATCTATACGGGACCTATATGGGGCGCTTGGAAAGATTTATGTGGGTCCTATCCGGTCCTAGCCGGGGTCTATTCGGTACAGCAGCTCGAAACAGATGATGTAATGTAATGATAAATTTGAAAAAAAATTATTTTATATATCGTCACTGCACTTCGCTTATTTTCGAAATTATACAATTGCAGACACTGTCACTTGAAAACATAATCGCACCCTCAAACACTTTGAAAAATCACACCCGCTAGGGATTTGAAACCTAACTAAACCTGAGTCTAAACCTAAATATCTGCCGCATGCACTAGTCAATTGAACCATCGAATCGCTTGGATCTTGTCGGCAAAATCTCAACCTAGCTGCTTCGCTGAAAAGTCAGGGCTAACTGAGGGATATATTTTGTTTTATTTTTTTGTTTTACACATTTAATGAATAGGTGGGTTTTAAAAGGCTTGATTTAAATATTTACATTTAATTTTTTCAAATTTAAATTGTAATATTTAAATGTTCAATTAAATTATTAAATTAATTTGTGATTTTTGATCAGATTGTGAAGCTCCAAAATTTGAAGGAAAGCAAAAACGAAAGCAGCTACTATAAATAGTTTGTTTGAAAATTCAAATAAAAAAAATACTTCCAGATAAAAAATAGTTCAACCTGAAATATTCTATCTTTAAAGTTGAATGTGAATGTAAATGTGGTCCAAAAATGCATTGCAAAATTTTTACTCTAGTGGGGGAAAAATGTTAACCCTCCACCCCCCGTCCAAGAAAAAAGTTTCCAGTTTCAGAGAAACAAAATCCATTTTTTTTTTCTTTAAAATTCCAACATTAACACGTGCCATCAGGCACTTGAATATCCCATATATTCAACATGGGAAAATTATGAATTTTCTAAAAATTGGACCATATCAATAACTTTCCTTGAACCCCCCCCCCAACCCCAAAATATGACCTAAAAATATTTTTAAAAATACACATTTACGTATTATTGCTATTTTTCAGCATTTTCTGCCTTCTTTTTCAATAAAAATAATTATTAATGGACAATTTGAATAACCACCTTGACTTTTTGAACAATTTTCAATTGTTTAAAAGTTTGTAATAGTTGGTCATTGTGTGGAGTAGGAAATTTTTTTAAAAACATCATGTGATTGTCTAAACAAGTAATTACTGTTTATTTGAAAAATTTCTTATGATCGTGTCATAGATGTCCACTTTTTTCCCAAGTTGGTATCATATGCTACTTATTCTTGAATACTTACATAACTTTGATACTTTTCTTCTAATGTTTAACCAATTTCCAATTTTCTAAGCAATTTTTATTTGCTTCAGCAGTTTTTTTTGCGAAAACTTTAAAACAATAATATAAAATGGAACGCATACAATAGTATATAAAGAATGCCAAAAAGATGTAAACCATCCATACCCAACTTCAAAGAAATTTTAAAGTGTACAATAATTAATTGTTTAAACAATAACATAAAGTTTGTAGCCGAATTCACCACGCCCCAAAATCATTCAACATTATGTTGAATTCAAAAAATACGATTTTAAAAACATTTGTTCGGAAAAATAATTGTTAAAACAAATTCGATTTGTTTAAAAAATCAAAACATCGTTAATATATTCTTTCTATAGACTATATAGACAGAAAAATAAGTTTATGTGTTCCATTTTATATTATTGTTTTAAAGTTTTCGCAAAAGAGATTTTTGAAATTTTAAAAATATACCACAATTAATTGTTCAAATAATGAACAAATGTTTTTCAAAAAATACACGACTCCAAAGAATGATTAATTATTACATTTCATTCAGAAAATACGATTATTTTGTATACTTTTTGGAAAAAATAATTATCTGGATTCAAGGAACTCACGGAATTCTAGGAATGTACGGAATTCATGAAATTTACGGAATTCAAGGGATTTACGAAATTCAAGGAATTTACTGTATTCAAGGAGTTTAAGGAATTCACAGAATTCTGCGCATTTAAGAAATTCTGCAATTTCAAAGAATTCAAGGAATTGCGAGAAATTCGGAGAATTCGAGGAATTCAAAGAATTATAGGAACTCAGGGAATTCCAGAAATTTGCGGAATTCCGTAAATTACGTAAATGCTGTAAATTCCTCGAACTTCGCAAATGCCTAGAATTCAAAGAATTCAAGGAATTCACACAGTTTAAGAAATTTACGGAATTTAAGAACTTACGGAATTCAAGGAAGTTACAGGATTCGAAGAATTCACGGATTTTCTTTAATTTTGTAAATTACTTGAATTCCTTGAATTCTTTGAATTTCTTGAATTCCGTGAATTCCTTGAATTCTTTGAATTCCTTGAATTCCGTGAATTTCTTGAATTATGCGAATTATTTGAATTCCGAGAATTCTCTGAATTCCATGAATTCCTTGAATTCCCTGAATTCTTTGAATTCCCTCTATTCTTTGAATTCCGTGAATTCATTGAATTCCCCGAATACACTGTATCCAGAAAGCGTTAAGAGGATTCCAAGTAATTCACAAGAATTCAAAAGAGTACATGGAATTCAACGAACCCAAAAGAATTCAAAGGAATTAAATATGAATTCAAAGAAATTCAAGTGAATTCAAAGGAATTCAAATGAATATAAAGGACTCTGAAAACTTTGAAACTCCGAAATTTTCCGGTACCCGAACTTTCTCGAGAACTCGAACCTCTTCGAGTACCCGATATTTTCGGGTGCTCGAACTTTTTAGAGAACTCGAACCTGTTCGAGAACCCGAAGTTTTCAACTAACCGAACCTCTTTGAGAACCTGAAATTTTTTGAGCTTTTGAAACTACTCGGCACGACTCAACCCGCTCGCGCTTGTGACTTCTGCAACAATTTTTTAAAATGATTTTTTGCGTGCAAGAAAATAGGTTTGAAAAAATTATTATCTGCAGAGTTCAAAAGTTGTTTCTTAATTTTAATTTTTCAACTTTTTTGGGGATGTTTCAAGTCTTCTTAATTTCCCCAGATTTTAGGATACTATTTTAGATGAGATAATTATGGTTTCAAATTCCCCAGATAATTATTTTTTTTTGCGCCCATAAAAACATTTAAAAAAGTTTGGCACTTGAGGACTTTCTTGAAAATAAAAAAGAACTCATAAAAAATTCAAGATGAATGGGAGATCAAAATCAGAAACACTAAAAATTTTATCTAATTTTACTTCAGTTTTGATCTGGCAGATTTCATCTCCCATAAATCTTGATTTTTACGTGAGTTAATGTTGATCCCAAGAAGGCCCTCAAGTGCCAAACAAATTTATTTGTATATATCTAAGGGCGCAAATAGAACAGTTAATTACAGGTATATATTAAAACATAACTATCTCGTGCAGAATAGTTTACTAAAATCTGGAAAAAATTCAGAAGACTATAAACAACCCAAAAAAATGTAAAAAAAAATAAAATTGAAAAAAACTTTGAAATTCTTCAGATTATATTTTTCAAAGCCTATTTTTGCTCGCGCGTGTTATCTAGATTTAAATCAATTCCACTCAACCCAGCTGAAAATTCCTGTACAGGAACCTGGACAGGAATCTGACAGGTTCCCTTGGAGGTTCCTGTACAGGAACGTACGCAGGTTCCTATACACCTGGTTGGTTCCTGCCGCGGATCCTGCGAGGGAACCTGTGCAGGAATCTCCAAAGGAACCTGGACATTCAAATGCCTGTACAGACTCTTGCATTATCGCGCATGTTGCTGCAAATAATTCCCTAGGGAGGATCCTGTACAGGTTCCTGTGCAAGTGGGACACATTTGCAAAAAGTAATTATAAAGGATCCTGTACAGGTACCTGAGCAGGAGGGACACTCGCAAAAATATATCTGCCCCACATGAACCTTCCTGTACAGGAACCTGTAAAGGACGTGTCCTATGCACGTTGAGTACCTAGAACACATACTATCGGTGTGTCCCACCCACGCAGGAACGACGTATATATACAGACACAATGCGGTCCTAAGAGTGCTTTATAAACATCTTTGTCGCTCTTACGGTGTTGGCCGCGACCCTGCCTTGCTGAACGCTCCAAGGGAGATAGAGTCAATTGTCCAAAACGAGAAGTGCCAAATTTTCTGGAACTACGATTGTCGGGCAGCAGTCTCTGTTGCACACTCGAGGCCTGACATTGTTCTCCAAGGCGTAGCAGGATGTCGGGAGAACCTGGATTGACTACCGGAAAGATATCGATTCAACCTCTCATAGACTTATAATCGGTCTGTTGGAAAGCTTAAAGGTTTATCCACACATCGTGAGGTGCATAGAGAGATTGATGCCGCTTTGGAAAACCTAAAAAGATGGATGTTTTTGGGATTTGCAGATGAATAACTACAAAATACAGGGGAAAAATGGAGAAGCTTTAAAAAAAATATGTTTGACCTTGAAAATTTAGGTTAAATTTGACATTTTTTGACAAGATTTTGTATTATTGAAAACTATAGGGGCTCAAATATTATATCTAATATGCTGTATATATTTTTCAATAGATTTTGTCATGCCGAATTCAAATCTGGGCTTTAAATTAGTCCAGGGCTCCCTGTTTCTGAGAAAAGTGCAAATGAATTTTCTATTTTAAACCTACATAGCATGATTGATTTCCAAAGTGAATTTGACTGTTAGTCGTATTTAAGGGTTTTTTCGGTCGCTGAATTAGAATCCAAAGTCAAAATTCAAAATAGCGTATTCAATATGGCGGACGAAAATTGAAAATCGAACCGATATGACTGAAAATTATTGTAAGGGGGTTTTTCTGGTTTCTGATTTGGAATCTAACGTCAAAATTCAAGATGTAGGATCCAATATAGCGGAATAGCATTGTAAGAATATAACCAATTTTATTAAATATCACTATTAGGAGAATTTTCATGTCGTCGATTTCAAATTTAAAGTCTAAATTTAAAAATTTTTAATTGCGGATACAATATGGCAGGCTGAACTTGTAAAAATGAAACAGTTTTGATTAAAAAGTCATAGCACATATATCTCAGTCTCATAATCGATAATCATCGAACTGAAAAACACTCGAGTAGCACTTTTTGATCGAATCGGCTTCAATTTTACAAGTTCGGTCTGCCATATTGGATCCGTTATTTTGAATTTTGACTTTGGATTCTAATTCAACGAACCCAAAACCCCTTAAATACGGCGAATAGTCAAATTTAGTTAAATTCTACGATTTTGTTACGCACTTCTTCACTTTAGCCCACTGTGCGACACAATGAGCCCTCTCCTCTTTTGCTTCACATTATTGCCACTATCTCTAGCACTTCGCCATTCCGAAGGGTACTTCTGCGGCAAACCTGGAAATCGAAAGCATAAGATCACTCTCGTATTTTACATGAATGATCTTGAGATCTACGCTAAAAATAAAGAGCAAATAGATCACAATCTCGGGATTGTCGAGAAATAAATTCGGGAGATTGGAATGGAGTTTGGGTTAGAAAAATGCGCCAAGGTTTATTTGAAGCGAGGAAAACTTAATGTCATCCCCGAAGACCCGAGCTCGTCGACAGAAGCGCTATACGACACATGCGACAACAATGTACATCCAAAGGCACAATGTGGCACTAAGAGTGCCTTATTACCATCTCTGTCACTCTTACGGCATTAGCCCTATACCGCTCCGCCCAAAAGCTCCTAGGGTCTAGTCTATTGCCGAAAATGAGAAGTGCCACATATACTGGAACTTCATATTCTCTAAAATTGTTTCTGTTGCGCACTCGAGGCCTGACATAGTACTTCTTGACATAGTACTCCGGTACTCTCGTGACCTAGGCTTTTGAGCCCCGCCCATAGCACAACGTGGTACACCTTCATTGCATTGCTTTTACGCAAAGTAATAATACTATATGCTCGTGTAAATGAGCTTTCGTCACATAAAATTGGTTGATGTAAACAAATATTTCAATCAGACGCCTGCTTAATAAATCAACGGATATGTATTTTCGGAAGTCACTTGTTTTTCATTTGTTTCTCGTCAGGTTATTATAGGATACAAATGAAGATCGCGGTCATCAGAGATGTGAGTTTCAAATTTCATCCGCTAGATGAGAAAGCACTAAAAATTCTCAAAAGTGAAAACAAAAATTTACGGTATATGACAAGCAATAATGATCCTTATATTTTACAATGAAATTGGAGTTGAAAACGGTGTCACTTTGCAAGTTCGTTATATGGTTTTCTTATTTATATTTTCGAAAGTTAAGTAAAAGCAGGGTGCACAGTCTTCCCCTTTTTTCTGCGTTTCTCCTTTTTTCGAGAAATTCCCCTATTTTCAAAAAGCTTCCCCTTTTTCATGAAAAATACAATATTTGAATTACGCGGAAAAATTCTCTCCGAATGCAATCTGTCATTGGCTGAAATGTCTAATTAGCTACCATGGGACTCCAGCTTTGGCTACGGATACGGTGTAACTTCAAAGCGTTCAGAACAAAGCAGAACAAAGCAAAGTGTACCGGTGTATTAACCTCAAATATGACCATGTGACTGTTAAGTGGGATCACACGGTGGAT
>JAABKJ010012573.1:0-10491 GCA_011634705.1 Andricus grossulariae
CATCTATGCGTTCGTTTATCTTATTCTGAAAATCTATACGCACTTCCGGTTTCTGTAAATTTTCAATCTTGATTCGCATTTGTTTTGTTTTTGTTGTTTTCTTTCTTGTCCATCCCCGCCCTGGGTTTATTTCGGAGACTGAAAGGTAATGATCAGTATTGCATTCAGATCCCCTCATAATTCTTGTATCTTCAACTAGTTCCCTTAGTCCTTCATCCGCAAGAACGAAGTCAATTATACTGCGGTCATTTCCTTTACACCAGGTGTATGTGTGGATCATTTTATGTCGAAACCAAGTATTTGTGATAAATAGGCCCATTTCTAAGCATAAGCTAACTAACTTTTCCCCGTTATAATTTTACTTGGATCCGTGAATTTACCTGGTACCATTTCTGTATCTGTGTCTTGATGTTGGATGGCGACCCATCCGTTCATAACTCCTAACAAAATTATTCTTTTACTTTGATCGCAAGTACTAATTGTATAATTTAAAGTGTCCCAGAAGGCGTCTTTGACTTCCCTCGGGTCGCTCTCCACTGGAGCGTAGTATGCTATGATGAATAATCTTCTGATTCCTACCTTCATTCTAGCCCACAACAATCTGGGAGAAACAAAATCATAATCTTTGAGATGCTGTCTTGCTTTTTCATTCCTAATTAAACCGACCCCTTGACTTCCGTGTGATTCACTACCTACTCCTGACCAGATTTAAAAACCATTTTTCAACACCCCATTTTCTATGTTTCTACGTTTGCGACCCTTTTTCTTCGTCTCAGGTACATATAAAATGTCTAGTTTCCTTACGTGCATAGTTTCTCGTAGTTCCCTTACCTTAAGATCATTCACTCCTCTAGCATTCCAAACACCCAGTCTCCATTCATCGCCTGAAACTCGGCCATTACGTTCACCGTATGTATGCATTTCGTCAATCAAAGTTTCAGTCCATTCCGAGGCTATCTTATTGTTTGTATTATTCATTTTTTAAATTGTGCACCCAACTACCACCTTTATGCGTAAATTTTTTTTTATGAAAAAATCTGTGGAATACTGTGCAATTCTTGATTTATTGTAAAATTCTTTAAAATAATGCCGTTTGATCTTTTGAAATGTTTTAAAATCCTTCGAAATTCCGTGGAATCATCGAAGCCGCTTGGAAACACTTAACATTCTTTAAAATCATTGCAAATTTGTTGAAATCCGGAGAAATCTTTTGAAATTCCTTTAAAACTATTGATATCCATGGAATTCCACTGAAAGTTTCTCAAAACTATGGAAATCCATTAAAATGCCTTGATAATCCGTGAAATATTACGTGATTCCTTCAAATATTTGAAATCCCTTTTAAATTGATCGAAATCACTGAAATCCGTTGGATTCCTTCCGAATCTCTTGTAATCCCTTAAAACATTTCAAAATCCATGAAAAAACTCCTCGACATTTCTTAAATTCCTTTATCGCATACAGAAATCTTCCGTTTAATCTTTTGAAATCTTATGAAATTCCTTCACATCCCTTCAAATCTTCGAAATCCTATCGACTCCCCTGACATACTTCGAAATTTGTAAAAATACTTTGAAATCTCTTAAAATCCCTCGAAATCCTTTCAATTCCATGTATATCGAGCACAATCTCTTGAAATCCCTTTAAAATAATATAATTTCCTAGAAATCCCTTGCAATTATTTGAAAATTTTGGAAATCCCATTAAACTCTTTGAGATTCCGTGAAATTTGTTGAAATTTTTGAAATCGCTTGACATCTTAAAAATCAGATGAAATTTCCTCAATACCTTCAAATCACCTTCAAATCTATAAAAACGATTAGAATTCTTTAAATTTCGCGAAATATTTCGAATTATTAGAGATCCCTTGAAATCTTTTAAATCCATGGCCATCTTTCAGAATCTCTTTAAATCCCATAAAATCCTTGCAAATCTTTTGAAATCTTATGAAATTTCTTCAAATTCCTTTTCATTTTCGAAATTCAATAAAAATTCGTGAAAATTCTTTGGTATTTCTTGGAATCCTTTAAAATTCTTCAAAATCCCGTGACTTTTTTAAATACTTCGAAATCTCTTAAAATTCTTTGGAATACCCTAAAACTTTTGCAGCACCTTAAAATCTCATGAAATCCTTAAAAAACTTTGGAAATCTCGTTAAATTTCGTATAACTTTTGTAATTATTTGAAATAATTTGTAGTCCTTCGGAATACCCTAAAATTCTTTGAAATCTGTTAAAATCCTTTCAAATTACTACAAATCGTAAAAAAATTTCGAAATTTTGTATACAGTGAAAATAATTGATATATTGTCTATTATTATATATAATATATATATGTAGTAACAATATAAAATCTTACGTAAAAGGGGGGATACACAAATCTTTTGAATCCTTAAAATGGTAATAAATGGACTTTCCCTTATCAGAAAACTAGATATTATTTTTGCGGAGGCCTTGAATATTCATTTAATTCACAATCGGGTTCATTATGCAAATGATTCGTGGTAATATATTATTCAAGCACATTTGATCTCTATCGGTTTTAGGTAGGTTGATTTAATATTACGAATTTCTTATCTATTTAGGTTAATGCGAAAATAATGAAGCACGATTTAAGAAATGTATGGCTTTATTATTCACAAATGGATTTCTAGACCTGTTTAGTTTAAAACCTTTTATTTAATTTATTGTAGAATTAATTTGATGTAGAAAGATTTTATTTTTTACTGCGTTCAAAATTGTCAGAAAGCTTAATCTATTTAATATATTTTGAAACACTCACAACCTAAAGGCCTTAGATAAAAAACCCTAAAAAAGACATTAAAGAAATGTTTACCCCAATTCCTAAATGTTATTTGAGTAAAATCTAATGATCAAAGAAATTTAAATGACAAATTGACCTTTGACCATTGCACCTTGATTAGATGGGGACCTATACTTTCAAGCTTCCTTTTGATCATATAGATTGGTCTTTTTGAGTAGACAATATGGGTAATATGGGTAATATGGCATAAGAAAATAAGCAAAGTAATGGAGAGAATAGAGAGGGAGAGCAATGCTTTCAGTGTTGAAAAGAACAGTAACCAGCGGGGTGAGAAATTTGAATAGCGAAAATAAAAAATGCATAAAAGAGGGTGGTGTCCCACAAAAGACTACGCGGATCCCACAGCCATTCGCATGTCTATGTAAATCGATTGGTAGCGCAGTGTTGCCAGTTGTCTCCAATGAAAATTCCATGAAGAAGCTCCTGCGTAGGCAGGAAGCCCTAAGGACAGGTTAAAATCTATTATTTGACTTTTCAAATAATAACTTTAATTTTTATTAATTATAACTAGTCAATGTAATTAAAAACTTTTCGATTTTCAACACCCTCTAGTAATTACGTATTGTTATATAAGAATAAAGAGCTCGCTTTAATTTCCAAACTATAATTAACAAGTGGAATTCAAATTCGTGTTCGTAATATTCGATAAAATGTTATGAAGTTGGCATTGAAATGGAATTTTATGCTCAGAATTCCTCAAGGAATACGACCTAATCATTAAGTTTTTAATTAAACCCCGGAAGTTCATTCAACAGGATCCCGAAAAATTCCTTCAGAAGGATAAATTAAAACTTTAGGACATATTTAAATTTATTAATACTTTTTAAAGTAATTTTATTTTATTTAAACAACTCTTTTCGTCTTCTTTGAATGGTTCTATTTCTCGGATGTGCGATTGATAATTAATATTAAAAATCAACATATTTGTTAAAGTGATTTTCAATTTGTGTATAATTCATAGTTGTTAAAATGTAACTTTTAAAAGCAAAAAAAAAACTAAAAAAATCGTATATATGAAGAAATTCTATAGTACCTTATTTTTTATATTACAAACTACGAAATACGAATGCAAATTCTGTAGAGAATTTTTTTCATAAACAATTTAAACGAATAACATGCTATAGATGTTTTGAGGAGGTTACTAAATATTTAGTATGTTTTGAATATTTAATAGTAAGCTTATAACATTCAGAGTGTGATTGGTTAAACTTTTTTTTAAGGCACATTATTTACAATACAAAAATTTTAATCTTACAAAAAAAATTCATTCCAACAATGTTTTTTGCAAATAAATTTTTTCTTACTACCGCTACTTACAAATCTTTCACAAATGGTTTATTTTGAATAGACGATGACTTTTTTTCGAGAAAAAAATTCTCTATAATTCTACTGTATCCAATTTTGAAAGTAAATTCTTCTATGCCTGAAATTCCTGAAACAATTTTCAAAAAATATAACATTTTTTCAACAAATAATTATATTTGAAGATTATTCACTTATTTTCAAAATTAGAAACAGTAGAGTTGTACGGATTGTTTTTCCTGAAAAAATAAGCCCTGATTTATTAAAATTCAACCAATTGTAAAAAATTGATCAGGAGCTACTGTAACAACAAAAAAATTTTCTAAAGTTTTTAACTTTTTCAGAAAAAAATATTTGTGTGTCTTTCATAAAACATGACTGATAATATGATTTCAATTCTTAAAATTATAGAAACCATTGTTTCCAAAAACCTAAATTTTGGCACAACAACTACCTTGAGAAAAAAGATTGTTTAATAAACTTTGATTTTTCAGCTTTCTCCATCTCAATGTTACATTTTAGGAATGATGAATTGTCTAAATAATTTACATTTGCATTTTATAATTTTGTACTCGAAAGTCTCAGTTCTCTTAGCTGTGTAGATTGCAAATTTTTTTTCAATAACCTTTATTTCTAAATACCTTCTTCTACTAAATGTCAACACTGTACACATTTAATAAAAAATGATTGAAAAAAATATGGCCTGATTTTACAATACTGTTTATTTTCAGAGGTATTTTATTGTCTATTAATTATTATTTAATTATAATTCATTTTAATTTTACTTTCAGTTTATGAAAAAAGTTGTGAATGATGGATATTTGGATGTTTTTTTTTAGGATCGGTATTCGCAGAAGCTAGATTCTCGGACAAGAGAAGTAAAAGTATGGCATTCGACGTAGAGTTTCTCGTAAATCTCGATGATTCTCTAGAGGAGCACTCGGCTGAAAATTACCCTCCATACGCTATGTGCTTTGTTGAGCGATGGTGTGAAAGTAACACCTCCTATATCGTGGCAAAATCGCTGTTTGTGGAATTAAAGACGGTTTATTTAACGGCATGCTTCATTTGTTAACGAACAACAAATATGGTAGGGGTGAATACACTAATTATTCATTGACTGTTTCATCCCTTAGAAGCAATTTTTTCTTATTTCAGGGTTGCTACAGGGCAGGGAATTTAAAAAAAAATAGTCAGGGAAAGTCAGGGAGTGTCCGGGAAAACCCGAAAGAGTTATCCACAATTACGTGAGGCGTTTTTCTGAAATTGTCCCCCCCCCCGTCCCCATCTCATGTCAAATACCGTAAGATTCAGTTTACTTCCCCACCCTCCTGACACACAAAATACTCCTAAGGTTTTATAAACTTAGGGAACGAAGATACATGTAAATTTTGTGATTAACTAAACGTAAAACCTTAATGAAATTATATTTAGGAAAGAAAATTTTGTTCTAGAAAACTTATGATATTATTTTTTTACATCATAATTCTTTTGTTTTTGAGATTTTCTCTTGTGGTTTAAAATGTTATTACTTTGTTGAAAATTGAACTCTTTTGGTGAAAGTGTCATCCATTTTCGTTAAAAGTGCACCTTTTCATTTGAAAATTGAGCTGGTTTGGTTAAGGATTTAACTTTTTTGCTGAAAATTCGTATTTTGTGTTGAAATATCTACTATTATATTTTTCGTTGAGAATTCATCTCTTTTGGTTAAAAATACTATTTTGCCAAAAATTCGTGTTTTTTTTCGTTAGAAATTAATTTTATGAAGGGTTGGAATATACATATCGTAACGCGGTTTTTTTTCTGTTGAAATAAAGATGAGAATAAAGTTGTTGTTGAGTAAAAATATAAAAAACGATATAAACAAAAGAAAAACACGTTACATAATATATGGAGGACCCCTAAGTGAAAATATACCTGTTCTATTTTTGTTCAATCATTAATCTTTCTAGTTAAATTTTTTTTGTTTTGATAAAAAGTAATTTCTTCGGTTGAAAACTTAACTATTTTGTCGAAAATTTTATGTTGAAAATTCAGAAATTTTGTTGAAATTTCATATTTTATGACAGAAAAGTAATAATCTCATGAGTTAAAACTTCATTTTATTAGTTGAAGATTCAATTCTTTGGTTACAAATTAATTTTTTTGGTGAACATTTTTTTTTAACTAAAAATTTCACTATACTATTTTCGGTTGAAAAATGATCTTTTTTTTTTGAAAATTCATGCATTTTGTTGAAAATTAGCCTTTTTTGTTAGAAAATTGATTTTTTTTTTTCGTTGAAAATTTATCTCGTCCGTTGAAAATTCATCTATTTGGTTAACCAGAAAGAAAACTTTATAACGGTCAGGGTAAATGAAAAATTGGCCAGGAAAAGTAATATAAAAAAGAATTCAAAATGAAAAACTAAACAGGTTCAATTTAATTGTAATTATTTGAGGGCTTAAAAATGTACTTTTCTGTCAGCCGTAGGGTGTCTATTAGTATAAGTCACTTTAAGTCAGCCATAAAGGGTGGAAAGTAGTGTTAGTCGTTCTGAGTCTATCCCGAAGTATAGTATGAATAGTATACATTTTTGAAGACAAAATGGGTGTTAAAGGATATAAACCGTTTTTGGTCAGCTCTGAAGAGTGACGTAGTGCTAACCGATTTATGTTAGTCACTAACCAATAGTTCATCAATTTTAAATTTAAATCAATCCAAAGTGATTATTTTTGCATTGAACCTTTACATTTTACACAATTTTGAGTTAAAAACATTTGAAATAATTCAACAATTTTTACTTATATGAATCCTGCAAAATTCTGAAATTTTATTTCCAGTTGCAGGTTTTAAGGGATGAACATTTTTAAGTTGAACTTGAAAAAGTTAAAAAAATCGGTGTAGCCACTGGACTTGGATAAATTCCATATTAAATGATATAATGCAATTTAAAATAAGTTCAAGTTCAAATTATTGTTGAATGTTTCGTACAATTATTCAATTTTGAAATCGTTTAGTTTACCATGCGTTACCCTAACATCTTTTACTTTTAAAATTTTCCATTTTGTCTTCATTTTTGAGCGTAAATACAAATTAATTAATGATTTTAAAAACTGAACTGTAGTTTAATGTTAAACACTGAACAATAATTGATCTTACATTATGATTCTCAATGTGTTCAAAATTAAACGATTTACAGATTTTAACTTTAAAAATTAAACTGCTTCAATTTGAAAGCCTTAGTAGTTAAACAAATTTAAACTTCCGATTGAAACTTTATAAACTATTTTCAATTTTAAAATGATTTCAAATCAATAGGTTCATAATGAACGACCCATTTTAACCCATTCAATATGAAATTTGTTAATTTAAAAAAAGTACAATTTTTTAATATTTAGCAATGTTTGACTATTTATTTAAAGTAAGCAATTATAAATAAAATATTCAAAACTAAACAATTTGAAACTGAATTGTTTGAAATATAAATTTTTGAATAGTTTAAATTTGAGAGTGCTAAAGTTGAACCTTGGACGTTATAATTTTAATTGTTAGATTTTTCGCATTCTTAATTTGTAAGTTAAAGAAGCTGAAAGAAAGGAAAAAAATTTGGGTATTAATTTTTTCTGAATTGGAAGAGAAAGTTCTTTGTTTTTTACATTTTTATTGAGTTTGAAACGAGGAAATATTAGTTTTTAATTTTTTTTGAATTGGTAGTCGAACATTTTTTTATTTTAAAGATTTTTGTCGAGTTAGAAGAAAGGAAATTTTAGATTTTAAGTTTTTCTAAATTTAAAGAGGTATTTCTTTTGTTTTGAACATATTTATTGAGTTGTAATGGAGGAAATTTTGATTATGAATTGTTTTTCTGAATTGGAACAGGCCAATTTTTTCTTTTCATTATTTTTATTGGGTGGACAGAGCAAATTTGGTATTTCTAACCTTCAAATGAACGTAGTAGTATGGATCATTTTAAGTACTAATAAGGAGTGCTAAGTATTAAAATTCATTTTAAATCATCTATACTGGTAAGCAAACAGTATACGTAATTTTTAGTCGGATCTAATGGGGCTCAAGGATCATAAGAAACTTTTAAGTCAGCCATAAGGGAAGGCAAGTAGTATAAGTACTTTTTAATAGAAACAAATGGTTGGTATGGGATAAAACACGAAGTAGTGAAATACTATTATTTATTTAGTATTTTAAATTAGTCATGAGGGGTTCAAAGTAGTGAAATCCGTTTTAAGAAAGGCACATAGGGTGTCAAGTAGTACAAGTAATTTTAAACCAGGCGTAACAAGTGTCTAGTAGTTCAAGGCTTTTTAAACCAGACATATTGAGTTTTATGTAGTTTAAGTCTATTATAAAACAATTACGCGCATTAAGCGTGCAATTATTATTATTTTTTTAACGCAAATATTAATAAAAAATGAAAACCAGGACAATATTTTTGATAATTCATAAAAATCGATATCTTAACTTCATAATATAATATATTTTTAATATTTTTTAAATTAATGATTTTCAATCAAAAATAGCAATTTCATAACAAACAGACTAACATAACATAACAAAAAATGTTATATGATTGTAAGTCTTCTTTGTAATGTAAACCGATTTTTGGTCAAAAACGCCAACAAAACCAAAAATTGTACACAAATCATGAATTAAAATGTTCCAAATTGTAGTAAATCTTCTTTAAAATTTAATTAGTTTTATTCTAAAACCCGATTTTCTGTGAAGAACATTAACATAACCTTAAATTGCTCCAAAATTGTACATCTTCTTTGAAATCTATATCGATATTTCCTCCGGCGATAACAATTAAATTTATCTGCAATTGTACACAAATTTTAAATTTTCATTAAAATCTAATGATTGTTTATTGAGAATACCGTTTTTCCGTGTAAACCCCCAAGATAACCTAAAATTGTTAAAAAGTAGTCAGGCAAGGCCCCAAATATTTCTAATACAAACGCTTCTAATAAAGTCGGGGCCTGTCACTTCTTTTGATTGCAGCTTGCTCAAAAAAATGTCTGAGTTGTTTAATAAAAAGAATCTGAAAGCTTAAAGTCTCCGAATTGAACCCTCTGCCTTGACTAGCGTATCCCCACTTTTGTAGTCTACACCACGTGACCACGTCACCGATACAAAGTACATGAGTGTTAGTACAAGAGTTTCGGGATCGTATCCATTAAAAAAGTGCCATGGGCCCCCTGAATAACATATTTTCTCAATAATGAATAAATTATTAATAAAAAGTATTACAAATAAAGTATCAGTATTAAAGTTTAGGAATATTTATCAAAATTGCTTCAAATTGGATAAAAAATGACAGAATTATAATACGAAATCATCATGTGGAACATAACCTTAAGAAGCAAACATCAAAGTCAACAAAATACCTTTAAGTGGAAGAATTGTTCAGAATTAATTTAATTTAAGGTAACGTTGTGTATTAAAACGACTTTTTGCAAGATTTCATGCAATTTTTGTGACTAAAAGTTCATTTCGCATTCTGAAATAGTAGGAAGGAGAAGTTATATTTTCGTGACAGGTAAGGAAGAAAGTCATGCAAAAAATTTAGAATTTTTAATTTACTATCTTTCTTAAATTATTCAGGTTATAATTTTGTATCAAAGTAATTAAATTTTTGATCGATTATGATAAGCAATGAATTCTTCTCTGCATAAAGGTACGTCGCATTCTTCACACATGAAAATTGTTTTTATTTTATTTCTCCTTTAATTTTGCAGACTCGACATCTTTTATGATTTGCGGTTTTTTTTTTATAAAGTGATCAAGGGAACTTTTAACAAAATTGATTCAAAGTGGATAAAAATTGACAGGTTTATGACACGAAAACCATGGGGAACATAACCTCAAGAAGGAAACGTCAAATTGAACAAAATACCTTTAAGTGCAAGAATTGTTCAAAATTCATTTAATTTACATTTAATTTAAGGTGACTTTGTGTATTAAAACGATTTTTGGTCTGCAAAATGAAAGCAGTAATCAAAAGAACAATTTTCATGTGTGAAGAATGCGACGTACCTTTATGCAGAGAAGAATGCATTGCTTATCATAATCAATCAAAAATTTAATTACTTTGATACAAAATTATAACTTGAATAATTTAAGAAGGATAGTAAATTAAAAATTAGAAAATTCTAAATTTTTTATATTGTTTTCTTCCTTACCTGTCACGAAAGCATAACTTCTTCCCACTATTGCAGAATATGAAATGACCTTTTAGGCACGACAATTGCATGAAATCTTGCGAATAATACCTTAAATTAAATGTAAGTTGAATGAATTTTGAACAATTCTTCCACTCAAAAGTATTTTGTTCAATTTGACGTTTCCTTCTTGAGGTTATGTTCCACA
>JAABKJ010012574.1:0-10491 GCA_011634705.1 Andricus grossulariae
CGATTGAAACCCGAAAAAGCTTTAAATTTAAATTTATCATCATGAATCATCGTGAAAGTATTAAATCTATTATATAATAATTATTTTCTCGTATTTCGCTTACTTTGATATGGTCAGCATCCGAGGTAAAGATGAGTAATTTATTAAACAACCATACCCGACATGGAGAAGGATAAGCTTCACATAGGTGCAACAATAAATTGAGTAATGCTGTATAATTGTAATATAAATTAATAAACATTTTCTTACTGAAATACAATAATATCACAATAAATCCCGGCATATTAAACCGTTGCATATGATTCTGATTATCAACTTCACATCAAAATGATCCACTTTTGAGGATCAAAAATTAATTTTTATACAACTTCATTCACATCTGTTGGGTGACAGTTGTCACACTTTTTATTCAAAGTTGTCGGCTAATCATGAATGACATAATATTTTTAAGATACGCAATTGTTTAGAAAATGTTGAATTTCAAGGTCAGACAAAAATTCAAATTGTTCAACTCCCAGTAGGAATAGTTATATTTTCCGTTAAAGAAATTAGTTTTCAACTAAAAAATAAATTTTCAACAAAGCAGTTGAGTATTCAACCGAGGAGATGAATTTTCAAATAAATGATGAATCTTAAGCTAGAATAGTTTAATTTGCCGTTAAAAAATCAAATTCCAACAAAAAAACGAATTGTTAACGACAGAAAAACAAATTTCCAACAAAATAGTTCAATTTTTCATATAAAAATTAATGTTTAAAAAACTAGTTCAGCTTTTAAACAAGCAATTGAATTTCAAACCGAATAGTCGAATTTTGAACTGAAAAAGATCAATTTTTAACCAAAAATGAATTAGTTACATTTTTAGTTTAAAAAATTAATGTTTAACTAAGGAAAAAAAAACAATTTTAAACAAAATAGTTGAATTTTCAACTGTGAGCAAAAAATAGAATAGATGATATTTTAACCAAAAAGGATTTTAATTTTAAGTAAAAAACAGTTGAATTTTACCGAATAGTTAAATTTTCAACTAAAAAAGATACATTTTCAACCAAATGGTTAAATTTTCAAATAAAAAAGACAAATTCACAAATAAAAATGTAATAGTTAAATTTTCAAACAAAGAAATGAATTATCGACTAACATGATGAATCTTTAACAAAAAAAATGAATTTTTAACACAGGAGTTTAACTTTCAACTAAATAGTTGCATTTTTAAACCAAAAAATAATTTATAAACCAAAAATGTATTAGTTTATATTTAAACCAAAATACATATTAGATTTAAATAAAAAATACTTCAATTCAATCAAAGGATGAAATTTCGACAAAAAAAATGAATTTCCAAACCAAAAACACGAGTTATTAACAAAAGAGCTGAATTTGCAACCAAATCATTCAATTTCAAGAAAATAGAAAATTTTGTAACTAAAAATATAAACTCTTAACCAAAGAGGCTTTTTTTACACTTTTTAATTCAAAATAATTCACTTTCAACCAAAAATAGTTGAATTTTATTTCCCACCAAAGAGATGATTTTTCATTGAAATTGACTAATTTTCAAGTAGAATAATTAAATTTCCAGTTAAAAAAATTAATTTTTATCAAAAAGTTGAACTTTTAAGAAAAGAATTAAATTTTAACCAAATAATACAGTTTTTAACTAAAAAAGATTAATTCTGAACAAAAAGTATAATAGTACACTTTTCAACAAAAAAATTAACTTTTAACCAAAAATAGTTGAAATATATTTCCCCCCAAAGAGATGAATTTTCAACTAAAATGATGAATCATCAAGTAGAATACTTAAATTTTCAGTTAACAAAATTAATTTTCATAAAAAAACCATTTATTGACAAAATAGTTGAATTTGCAACAAAATAATTCAATTTTTACAAAACAATGAAATTTTTAATTAAAAAAGATAAATTCTCAACCAAAAATAAAATAGTACATTTTTCAACCAAAAATTTCAGCCAAAAATACTTGAATTTTACTTTCCACCAAAGAGATGATTTTTCATTGAAAATGATCAATGTTCAAGAAGAATAGTTAAATTTCTAGTTAACAAAATTAATTTTCAACCACAAAGTTTAATTTTCAACCAAAAATATAATAGTACATTTTTTCACCAAAAATGGTTGAATTTTAGTTTTCACCAAAGAGAAGAATTTTCTACTAAAATGATGAATCTGCAAGTAGAATACTTGAATTTTCAGTTTAAAAAATTAATTTTTAACAAAAAAGTTGATTTTTTAAGAAAAGAATTAAATTTTAACCAAGTAATATAGTTTTTAACTGAAAAAAATGAATTCTGAACAAAAAATATAATAGCACACTTTTCAACAAAAAAAATTAACTTTTAACCAAAAATAGTTGAAATATATTTTCCACCAAAGAGATGATTTTTCATTGAAATTGATTAATTTTCGAGTAGAATAGTTACATTTTTTTTTAATTCATCTTTTTTTTGTTTAAAATTAATTTTTTTAACTGAAAATTTAACTTTTGATTTTTTTTTTTAATTGATCTTTTTTAGTTGAAAATTCTCCTTCTCTGGTAGAAAAATAATCTTTTTGGTTTGAAATTTCATCTTTTGTGGGTAAAAATGCAACAGTTTTGTTTAAAATCAATTTTTCGCTAAAAATTAATTTTTTGCTGAAAATTCATATTTTCTGTTTGAAAATTCAATTATTGTACAAAAAATTTGTCTCTTGGCTTGAAGGTTCAATAATTTACATGACATTTTTTTCTTTTATGACTGAAAAATCTTTATTTGTGGAAAATTTAAATTTTTGGTTTGAGAATGCATTTAAAAAACTAAAATTTCATCGTTTTTGGTTGAAATATCAACTTACACTTTTTTGTTGAGAATTTATCATTTCAGGTTGAAAATTCAACTATTTTGTGTAAAATTTAATTGTTTTGTTGAAAATTCAAGTATTTTGTTAAAAGTTCGTCTTTTTTTGTTGTTTAAAATTAATTTTATTAACTGCAAATTTAATTTTTGATTTTTTTTAATTGATCTTTTTTAGTTGAAAATTCTCCTTCTTTGGTAGAAAAATAATCTTTTTGATTTGAAATTTCATCTTTTGTGGGTAAAAATGCAACAGTTTTGTTTAAAATCAATTTGTTGCTGAAAATTAATTTTTTGCTGAAAATTCATATTTTCTGTTTGCAAATTCAATTTTTGTGCAAAAAATTCGTCTCTTGGCTTGATGGTTCAACAATTTACATGAAATTTTTTCTTTTATGAGTAAAAAATCTTCATTTGTTTGAAAATTTGAATTTTTGGTTTAAAAATGCATTTAAAAAAAATAAAATTTCATCCTTTTTGGTTGAAATATCAACTATTACACTTTTTTGTTAAGAATTTGTCATTTTAGATTGAAAATTCAACTATTTTGTTTGAAATTCAATTATTTTGTTGAAAATTCAAGTATTTTGTTAAAAGTTCATCTTTTATAGTAAATTTTAAACCAAGTTGTTGATTTTTCAAGCAAAAAATACGAATTTTCAACAAAATAGATGAATCTTCAAACAAAACAGATAAATTTTAAACCGAAAATTTGAAATTTCAACCAAAAAGGATGAATTTTCAACCAAGAAAGATAAATTTTCAACCAAAAAAGGACTTTTCTACCATAAAAGGTAACTTTTCGATCCAAAAGGACGAAATTTTATCAAACCAGTTGAATTTTCATCCAAAAAAAGATGACTTTATCAAAATAGTTGAATTTTCAACCGACAAGATGAAATTAAAGGGTCGATATTCCCAAACAAAAAAGATGAAAATTCAACCAAAAACAATTGAATTTACAAGCCAAAAAGACGATTTTTTAGAAGACAGTTGAATTTTCAATCTAAAAAGTTGAATCTTCAACAAAAAAGTTTATTTTCAACCAGGAAAGATGACTTTTGTACCATGAATGATGAATTTTCTACCAAACGACGAATTTGTAACAAATTAGTTGAATCCTCATATATATATAGATAAATTTTCAATTAAGAAAAATGAATTTTAAACCAAATAGTTGAATCAAAAACTTGTAAGTGAAAGTTCATTTATTGAAAGTTCATTTTCAACCAAATAGATGTAAAAAAACAAGAAAAGATTTTTTTTGAACTAAAATTGAAACAGTAAAATTTTTCAGTTGAAAAAGTTAATTAAAAAAAAAAAAATTTTCAACCTGTTGAATTTCCTTCAAAACAGATCAATTTTCAACTAAAATGTTGCATCAATTGTATCAATGTTTTAAAAAGTTGTCAATCTTTAAATTAAGTGGTTGATTTTTCAACCAAAAAATACGAAGTTTCAACAGAGTAGTTGAATCTTTAACCAAAACAGATTAAGTTTCAACTTTTTTTTCAATTTTCTGAAATTTCTACCAAAAAAGATGAATTTATAACAAAATACATGATTTTTCAGTCAAATTGTTGAATTTTTAACTAGAAAAGATCAATTTTGAATTGAAAATATCATGCTCGAACAAAAAATGGAATAATTACATTTTCAATTTAAAAATGTATTCTTAATAACGAAAACGAATTTTCAGCAAAAAACTTACAGTTTCATCCAAAGAGAAGACTTTTCAAATAAAATGATGAGTCCAACAAAAAAAAAAGAATTTTCAACAAAAGAGTTCAACCCAAAAGATGTTTTTTTAGCCAAGAAGATTAATTTTCTAAAAATGGAATAGTTAAATTTTCAACGGAAGAGATGAATCTTCAACACAGAAAAATTAATTTTGTATAAAGTAGTTCAACTTTCAAGAATTTTCAACAAAATAGTTACGTTTTCACCAAAATAGTTAATTTTCAAACCAAATAGTAGAATTTTTATTGAAACTAAATTCTGATGCTCAATATAATTTGTTCATCAAATAAAAAATCCGAAATTTGTATATCATTTTGATCAAATTTCGTGACCAAATTTATCAACTGGCATTTACTGTGATATTAAAAAAATAAATAAATATCAAAATATCCCACCTTCAGAATTTCCAAGAAAGAGATGAGCATTTCCCAAAAATGGGATGCATAATGGTCCAGGAAAATGCGACGTCAATTTCTTCAATTTCGGATTTTTCCCGAGGAAATGTACCAGAATCCAAGTGAGTGCAAAAATGATTGTTACAATAAGTAATACACTCGAAATCATTATAAACAATTACAAAAAATTTTTTAAAATTGTTATTATATATTATTAGTTATTACACTGTCAATGAGAAAAAAAGCAATTACTCTTCAAGACTGTTTTTAAGAATCAAAACGAAAATCACGAAAATATTGAATACTTTTCACAGAATTTCATATTTCACTTAATTTGTTTTAAAGTAAGAATTTAAGAAAAAACACTAGATTTGTATCACGAAAGGGGTTTGGACCATCATTAGTAGCGTTTTCTCAGATACTAAATCTCGCCGGAATAAATGAGTCGTATTTAAGCAGAAAAAGAAAATTTCGAAATACGAAACTTTGATCGTCACGGGAACATGTGGGCTCTTTAACTAGGAGGATTTTCTGGTTTGGGATTACCTTATAAAAAAATTATCCATTGAATCTCTTTAACCTCGAAATCAAACTTTTGCATGATTTTACACCTTCGTGACATTCTAATTCCTAATACGTATAATACAAAAGAGTACGTTTCTTCAATCACGTTCTCTGTTGTGAAATAACAAAATTTACATAATATTTAACGACGCAAATTATTTCATTCATGAAAACCTATAAAACGATACATATTTTAGTAATCAAATTGAATATCTTTTAATTTTAATTATGAAAATTGAATAATTGATGAAGACTGATTAACTGTAGGGGAAACCTCCCAACAGTGGATAATGCAAACTATAGTGGAAACTCATTAATTAACAGGACAAATAAAAAAGAATCATTTTAATTGTAATTTATTAACACTTATACTGTTTCAAATATTAATTAAATCAATTATTTTATATATATTAGTATTTTTAATTAATGATTATCCACTGTTGGTTGCATTATCCACTGTAGGTAGGTTTCCCCTAACTATAACTATTTTTAAAGTTTATTAGTTCATTTGCTTTCAAGATTACAAGAATATAATTTTTCTAAGACTCTTGAGAAAATTCAAAAATATTTTTGAAAATTTCAGATCTGTCAAATCAAAATTTCAACACAAAAGATTATCTTCAACCAAATAGTTAAATTTTCAAAATAAAATGATGAATTCTTAACGAAAAATGTAGTAGTTGATATTTCAATCCAAAAAAATTTTATTTCAAATCAAAAACAGTTGTAGTTCAAAAAAGACAAATTTTCAAAATAGTTGAACCCTTTAAAAAAAGGATAATTTTCAACCAGTTGTATTTTTAATCTTTTTAATACTTTTTTATTTTTAATACTTCTAAAGAAGTTCTTTTTATTTTATATGATTTTACAAAATATTAGGAAAAATTCGAGTCCTACTAAAAGATGTTTAGGAAATATTTAAAATTTAATTTAAATTTAAATTAAAATTTTTTAAAAATTATTTTAATTATTTAGTAAACAAATCAAGAAATATTTGATAAAATTTCGGAAATGTCACCAAGTTTTCAAATATTTCTAATCTATTTAAAACGTCTTAAATTCCAAAAAATATTTTTAAATGACTCGAATTTTTTTTAATGTTTTGAAAAATCATTCGAAATGTAAAAAAATTTCCTTATAATCTTCTAAATTTTCCCAGGAATTTTAAGAAAATTTGTTTATTCTCTTGAAACCTTTAAAAATTATTTCTAAGCTTCTAGAGTTTATTTTCTCTTAAAGTTCATTTTTCAAAATAAAAAATCATTTAAAATGTTCACACGAATATTAAGAGAATTATTTTTTAAAATTTTGTCAGACCTTCTAAACCTCCTAATTTTTAAAAATTATTAAAATTTTTCCTGAATTTTGTTATAATTCTGCCAAATTAAAAAAATTGCCTTAAAATCATTCAGATTCTTTTTTTGACAATTTTTGAAATCTTTTGAAATGTTTGGAAATCTTTTTAAATAATCTCTTAAAATCAATTTTTCGAAATAAAAAAATATTTTAATTTTTCCTAGGAAACTAAAAAGATTTTTTCCTTTTCGTGAAACCTTACAAAATTCCCAAAAATTGTTTACAAGTTTTAATTCTTTTTGAATTCTTTCAAAACTTTTGAATATCTCTTAAACTTACTCAAATTTTGTCTAAAAGTATATATAATATGGCAAAATTGCCAATTTCCATATTCTTTTTCCACACATTTTGAAATCTTTGAAACTTAAAATTATTCTTTTAAAAGAAAACCAACCTATACCATTTAAAATTTTCCCAGGAATTTTGAAAAAAAAATAATCTTTTCAAATCTTTCACAATTTTTAAAAAGCTTCAAATTTTTTTTCGAATTATTCAAAATAAGTTTTTTCCCATATTTTAATTTTTTTTATCTCTTGAAAAATGTAAGAAAGCTTACAAATTATAGTGTGGTAGCAAAATGTTAAGAACAGAGTTATCTCCCTTTATTAAACAATCATTAACAGTTTAATATTTTCTCTTCTATAAATAATATTTAGAAACGATTAGAAATAAATTTCATGGTGAAGTAAAATTATATATATTTAGAAGATTAATTTTATAACAAAAAAAGAACGAATTTTTAACTAAAATGATCAATGTGTAACAACAAAAAAATGATATCTGAACAAATTAATTCAACTTTTAACCAAGCAGTTTTATTTTCAACCAAAAAAAGTTAATTTTTAAACAAATAGATGAATTTTTCACCAAGAAGATTAATTTTATAACAATAAAAAAACGAATTTTAAACTTATATGATACATTTTTAACAAAAACATGAAATTTTAATAAAGTAGTTCAACCTTTAAACAACTAGTTGCATTTTCAACCAAAAAAGTTAATTTTCAACCAAATAGATGAATTTTATACCAAGGAGATTATTTTATAACAATAAAAAAACAAATTTTCAACTAAAACGATAAATTTGAAAAAAAAAGAGATTTTAACAAAGTAATTCAACTTTTAAGCAAACAGTTGTATTTACAACGAAAAAAGTTAATTTTCAACCAAAATAGATGAATTTTCTACTAAAAAGATTAATTTTATAAAAATAAAAAAACTAAGTTTCACCTGAAATAATTGATCTTCAACCAAAAAAATTAGATTTAAACAAATTAGTTCAACTTTGAACCAAATAGTTGTATTTTCAAACAAAAAAGTTAATCTTTAACGAAATAAATAAATTTTTTACCAAGAAGATTAATTTTATAACAATAAAAAAAAACGAATTGTCAAATAAAATTCTGAATCTTCAGCACAAAATAAAATTCTAACAAAATAGTTCAACTTTTAACCAAATAGTTGTATTTTCCATCAAAAAAGTTAATTTTCAACCAAATAGATGAATTTTCTATTAAGGAGATTATTTTATAACAACAACCAAAAATGAATTTCCAACTAAAATGATAAATTTAAAAAAAGAGAGATTTTAACAAAGTAGTTCAACATTTAACCAAATAGTTATATTTTCAACCAAAAAAGTGAATTTGGAACCAAATAGATGAATTTTCTACCAAGAAGAATAATTTTATAACAATAAAAAAACGAATTTTGAACTAAAATGATAGATTTTTAAGAAAAAAAATAAATTTCAACGAAAGAGTTCCACTTTTAACCAAATATTTGTATTTTCAACCAAAAAAGTTAATATAGATTAAGTTTTTACCTAGAAGATTAATTTTATAATAATAAAAAAGACATTTTCAACTAAAATGATAAATTTTCAACCAAAAATGAAATTTTAACAAAGTAGTTCAACTTTTAACCAAATAGTTGTATTTTCAAACAAAAAAGTTTATCTTTAACGAAATAAATAAATTTTTTACCAAGAAGATTAATTTTATAATAATAAAAAAACGAATTTTCAACTTAAATTCTGAATCCTCAGCACAAAATAAGATTTTAATAAAATAGTTCAACTTTTCACCAAATAGTTGTATTTTCCACCGAAAAGTTAATTTTCAACCAAATAGATGAACTTTATACCAAGGAGATTATTTTATAACAATAAATAAACGAATTTTCAACTAAAATGATAAATTTTTAACAAAAAAATGAAATTTTAACGTAGTAGTTCCACTTTTAACCAAATATTTGTATTTTCAACAAAAGAAGTTAATTTTCAACCAAATAGATGAACTTTCTACTGAAAAGATTAATTTTATAAAAATAAAAAAAAACTAATTTTCAACTGAAATTATTAATCTTCAACCAAAAAAATTGGTTTTTATCAAAGTATGTCAACTTTGAACGAAATAGTTGTATTTTCAACTAAAAAAGTTAATCTTTAACGAAATAGATGAATTTTCTACCAAGAAGATTAATTTTATAACAATAAAGAAAACGAAGTTCCAACTAAAATTCTAAATCTTCAACAAACAATAAGGTTTTAACAAAGTAGATCATTTTTTAACCAAATATTAGTATTTTCAACCAAAACAGTTGATTTTCAACGAAATACATGAATTTTCTACTACAAAGATTAATTTTATAAACATTAAAAAAAACGAATTTTCAACTAAAATTATGAATCTTCAACAAAAAATGAGACTTTAACAAAGTAGTTCAACTTTTAACCAAATATTAGTATTTTCAACCAAAAAAGTTAATCTTCAACCAAATACATGAATTTTTTACCAAGAATATTAATTTTATAATAATAAAAAAGCGAATTTTCCACTAAAATGATGAATTAAAAAAAAGAGATTTTAATAAAGTAGTTCAACTTTCAACAAAATAGTTGTATTTTCAACCAAAAAAGTTAATTTTCAACCAAATAGATGAATTTTATACCAAGAAGATTAATTTTATAAAAATAAAAAAAAAATAAAATAAAAAATTTCAACGAGAATAATAAATTTAAAAAAATGAGATTTTAACAAATCAGTTCAACTTTTAACCAAACAGTTGTATTTTCGAACAAAAAAATTTAATTTTCAACCAAATAGATGAATTTTCTACCAAGAAAATAATGTTATAACAATAAAAAAACGAATTTTCAACTGAAATTATCAATTTTCAACCAAAAAATGAGATTTTATGAAAATAGTTTAACTTTGAACCAAATAGTTGTATTTTCATCCAAAAAAGTTAATTTTCAACCAAATAGAAGAATTTTCTACCAAGAAAATAATTTTATAGCAATAAAAAAACGAATTTTCGACTAAAATGATCAATTTAAACAAAATTATATTTTAACAAAGTAGTTCAACTTTGAACGAAATAGTTGTATTTTCAACCAAAAAAGTTAATTTTCAACCAAATAGATGAATTTTATGCCAAGAAGATTAATTTTATAAAAATAAAAAATAAAATAAAAATTTTCAACTAAAATAATAAATTTAAAAAAATGAGATTTTAACAAAGTAGTTCAACTTTTAACCAAACAGTTGTATTTTACACCAAAAAAGTTAATTTTCAACC
>JAABKJ010012575.1:0-10491 GCA_011634705.1 Andricus grossulariae
AGACGAATTTCTAACTTACCCAATATACAAAATAAAGTTTTAAACAAACATGGATTTGTTAATTTTCAGTTAAGAAAAAAATTTTAACAGAGAAAAATGAATTATCAACAATGTTGTTAAATTTTAAAACAAAAAATATGAATCATCTACAAAAAATTTGAATGTTTAATTAGTTTAATTTCTTACAGAATTGTTAAATTTTCAAGCCAGAAAGATGAATGTTCTACAAAACAGTAGAAGTTTAACACGAAAGTTCATTCAAGAGAAAATAGTGGAACACAAAAAAGTCGATAATTTTTTTATAGAATCTTAATTAACAAATGCACTATTTGGCTCTTTTTTGATATGCAAATTTGGTTTTCTCGATGCAATCAACTGTAAATAACAAAACCTTTAAATTTTTAAAAACTTTTTGATGACAATGAACAATGTTAATTGGTACAAACAATTGTTAAAACAACTTTTTATCTTTTTATGTATTTATAAATAAAATTCCATTTTTTCACGGAATTAACACCGAATTATTTATTAATGACTTCTTGCCATAATTCAATAATATTTTATAATTTTCTAAACAAACTTAATTAATAAATGCAATATTTGGCTATTTTTCAGCATTTTTTATTTTGAAAATGAAAAATATAACACAAACTTTTTTATAAAATTGTTGTTAACAATGAAAATGGTGCGTCTTTATTAAAGTGTATGAGAAAAATGTCTGAATTTGTTGTTAACAGTTAATTGCCCTAAAAGAATAAAACTTAAATTCTGAAGAATATCAATTTTCAAAATAAATTTGCAATAGTTAAATTTTCGGCCAGAAAATAAATTTGTAACAAAAAAAAACTGAATTATAAAAAATGGTTGAATGTTCAACAAAAATGATCAATCTCTTATTGGAATAGTAAAATGCCCAGTTGAAAAATTAATTTTCAACAAAATAGTTAAATATTTGAAGGGGATGAATTTTCAACTAAAATGATGAATCTTTAACCAAAGAAATAAATTTTTAACTAAAATAATTATTCGTCAACAGCAACAGTTAATTTTTTAGTTGAAAAAATCAATTTTTCAAACGAAAAAAATGCAATAACGTAGTTAAATTTTCATCCACATAGATGAATTTTCAACTCAAATGATGAATGTAATAGTTGATATTTCAGCAAAATAATATGTCAATTTTAAGTGAAAAACAGTTGAATTCAACTGAAATTCGCAATAGTTGAATTTTTAGCCAAAATGATTAACCTTAAGCTAAAATAGTGAAATTTTAAGTTAAAATAATTAATTGTCAATTAAGTAGTTAAATTTGCCATAAAAGAGTTAAATTTTGAATTAAAATAATAAACTTATGACTGGAATATTTAACTTTTTAGTAGGAAAAATTAATTTATAACTGAAAAAAAATGAATTTTTGATAAGATACATACATTTTCAATCAAAGAGTATACAGTACAAAAAAAGTTAGAATCTTAAACTGTAAGAGTTAAATTTTCCGTTAAAACAATTAGTTCTAAACGAAAATTGGGATCAAAATATTTTAATTTTCAAATAAAATAATTAATCTTCAAATGGAATAGTAAATTTTTAGTTAAATTCATTGATTTTCAAGAAGTACATTTGCAACTAAAGAGGTGATTTTTTTAATGAAACGATAAATCTTCGAATGAAATAGTTAATTTTGCAGTTGAAAAAATGCGTTTGAAAAAAATCTAATTTTCAACACAATAGTTAAATTTTCATCCATAGTGATGAATTTTCAACTAAAATGATGAAACTTAAACTGGCATAGTTACTTTTTCAGTACAAAAGAATTCATTCCTGACAAAAAAATTGAAGAAATTAGTTACATTTTCAACTAAGATTATGAATCTTTGACTTTGAATGTTGAATTTTTAGTCAAAATGAATAATGTCAAGCAAAAGAAAAACGAATTAAAAAAAAAAGTTGAATCTTCAATTGAAATAATTAATCATCAACCGGAATGGTAAAATTTTCATTTAAATTAATCAATTTTCAAGAAGGTAACTAGAATGATGAATCTTTAAGTGCAATAGTTAATTTTTCCGTAAGATAAATTAATGTCCAAGCGAAAAGAAATTAATTTTCAACATAATAGTTGCATTTTCAACCAAAGAGATGAATTTGCAAGCCAAAAATATGAAGTTCCTACAAAAAAGTCGCATTTCCGAACCAAAAATATGTTGAATCTAAAAAAAAAAATTAATCAGAGTTAAATTTTTAACCAAAATAGGTGAATTCAAAAAAAAGTGTAGCATTTGATATTATTTCAACAAAAAAAGATTTCAAATTAGAATCAATCAGAGTTGAATTCAACGAAAAAAGACGAATTTTCAACAAAATAGTTGAATTCTAAACCAAAAGAGATCAATTTTCTACCCATAACTAATACATAAATCTCTGGTAATAGGAGATATGCAAAAAACGCAAAGTAACTCAAAAGTAACTAAAATGAACGTTGCAAGTTACTGCAAAAATCATAATAAGTTACGTGACATGTTAGTTTTAAAAATAGTAAAGAAGTTGCCCCAAACTTTACAAAAAACAAAATTTTTCAGTAACTTAGTTATAGCCTAAGAGCCAGCGACACTGGACCTTGCGTCATTGCATAACTAATTATTGAAAAATTAATTTCTCCTCAAAATTAGCATGGTCGCAGAATTAAAAAAAAAACTGATTTACGTGATTTAGTTTTTTCTCAATTCCTCAATCATGCTAATTTTGACGAAAAATTAATTTTTCAATAATGAATTAAGGTACGCGGGTTCAGGATTTTCTGGGTCAACATGAAGTTTCGTTATTGTCCTACATGCAAGCTATCATCTCTAATTTTTTAATTAATATCCGCGTTGACCAAACTTTTCAATAGCAGAACTTTTCAGTAACTTCGTTATAGTTTGAGAGCGAGTGACACTGGACCTTGCGTCATCGCGGATATTGACCCAAAAAAATAGGAATGATAGTTTGCATGTATGATAATAAAGAACCGTGATGCTGAACAAGCAAATCGTGAACCCACATACCTTAATTAATTATTGAAAAATTAATTTCCCCTCAAAATTAGCATGATCGCGGAATTACAAAAAAAATGATTCACGTGATTTTTTTTCTTAAAATTCCGCAATCATGCTAATTTTGAGGGAAAATCAATTTTTCAATAAAATATTAAGGTACATGTGTAGGTTTCGCTTAGTCAGCATTAAGGTTGGTTATTACCCTACATGCGAACTATCATTTCTAATTTTCTTATCAATATCCGCGATGACGGAATTTTTTAATAACGGAACTTTTCAGTTACTTAGTTATAGTTTAAGAGTCAGTGACACTGGACCTTGCGTCATCGCGAATATTGACAAAAGAATTAGGAATAATAGTTTGCATGTAGGGCAATAAAGAGCCGCTATGCTGAACAAGCAAATCCTGAACCCACGTACCTTAATTAATAATTGAAAAATTATTTTACCCTCAAAAATAGTATGATTGCGGGATTAAAAAAAACTGATTCACGTGATTTAGTTTTTTTTCTCAATTCCTCAATCATGCTAATTTTAAGGAAAAATTAATTTTTCAATAATTAGTTAAGGTACGTGGGTTGTGAATTTTCTTGGTCAGCATGAAGGTTCGTTATTACCCTACATGCAAACTATCATTACTAATTTTTTTATCAATATCCGCGATGACGCAAGGTTCAGTGTCGCTGTCTCTTAGACTATTACTTATAACAAGGTACTACCCAACTCTGTAAATTTTTTAAAGTTTACTTTTTAATCTCACTTCTATGGACCCGTGCCTGACTCCATACGGGTTTTTGACAAGTAAATTCCCTCTAGGTATCGGTTGATTAAATCTAAACTTGTGATCATTTAAATTGTGAAATTTGCACAGCAAGTGAAGTCTTACTCAAGAAATGAGGTGATACATGAGACACTGTTCTAATCGCTCCTTCTAATCCTGCGAGTTGATAGAAAACGAATTTGCAGCTGAAATAATCAGTGAGTGAGGTATAAATTTACTCAGAAGGGTAAATTATTTTACAAAGCTATTTCGATAATGAAATTCGAGCGACAATTTGAATAATTCAGTTCGGACATTCTCGACGCAGTCTCGTCGTGCAAGTTTCTACACAGGAGAAATTAGCATACGAGGAAAAAAATGCACGTGAACGATCAGTACAAGTTTCCGTGGGCGATCAAGTACCTCCTGCACCTGAAGACCTATCCTTGCAAGTGCACCTGACTCGGAAATGACTGCACTGACCTTTCCCATGATAGATGATTAAATGAAATTTAAAGTCGGGTTAACAAATTTATTAGTGTTTGCAAACAAACCGTAAAGAAAATCTCATTATAATTCCAGAAACATACTCTAGATCAAATGGGGCCTGAGGTGTTTCCATTTTCAGACTGCGCACCTTTTTTGGGCAAAAGTCGACCGACAGAATTTTGAACAGATTTCGATATTTCGGTAATAAATGATAGTTAGTCTTCCAGGTATAATGGGTGACTGCGAATATTTCACCATGGTGAAACAAAAATTTTTTAACAACAAAGTTTAAACTTTTTTGAAGTCTTAACTTTTCAGTGATACCATTTCTTTTAAGATTTTCAGACCTATTAAAACAGGTCATAAATCAATAATGACTAACTAAAAATAATTTCCAGTAGGTTAGAATAAAAAAAGAAATGGTTTATAATCTTTTTAACATTTTCACAATTTTTTGATGAAAAGTCTTAATTTTTTGTTGAAGACTTGATAGCTTCTATCAATTAAAAATATTTGACAGCAAGCAGTTATATTGTGGACGCATATTTACAATTGATAGAAGCTATTAATTATTTACATTAGGTCTATTCATAACAAAATTGTGAAAATATGCGTTTGTTTATGAAAATCGTTTATATAATTAAAAGTTTTTTCACTGTGAAAAATATGATAGCAAGAAGTCTTTGACACGACATTTTAAGTTGATTCCACTCAAAAAATGACCACTATTCATGAAAAATTGGTGAAAATGTGTATTTGTTTATAAAAATTGTTTATATGATTACCATTTCTAGTTCCTTTCATTGAAAAAGGTGGAAATGTGCATTTTTGAATAGAAATTATTTATGTAATTAAAATTTGTTCTAATTATGAAACATATGACAGCAAGGAGTCTTTGGAAAATATTTCGAGTTGATTTAGCAAAAAAATAAGACATATTCGTTCAAAAAAATGGTTAAGTATAGCATTTGTTAATAAAAATGTTTTGAATGATTATAAACGCATTTCATTAGCAGTCACATTTACAAACTGTTTTAATAAATTTGAAAATCCTAAAATAAATGGTATCACTAAAAAGTTAAACGAAAAAAAGTTTGAACTTTGTTGCTAAATAACGAGTTACAAGAAGAAACCAAAAAATGCTCTAATAACGAAAAAAAGGAGTTTTTACAAAAATTGGGAAATAAATTCTGATAAATCAAAATAAATCTCGGTAATATATGAAATTCAAATAAAAACATTTTCAATTCATAATATTCCTAGTAAAAATATGACCTTCTTAAGAAAATAGATGAATTTTTAAATAGATCGTTAAATTTTCAAGCAAAAAGACGAATGTTCAATAAAAAAAAAAACTTTAAACAGAGTATTCGAATTTTTAAATAAAAAGATAAATTGACAACTAGGAGCGGAAAAATCATTTTAGTACGGGAATTAATTGTCAACTAAAAAAAATGAATTCTAGCAGAAAATAGGTAAATCTTCAATCAAAAAATTCATTTTTAAACAACAACAAAAAACAAATTATCAACGTATTAGTTCAATTATCGTCGAAAGAGATGAATTCCAGAAATAGATTTTAATTTGAAATAAGAAAAAGTTGTATTCAACCAAAAAAGATGAATCTTCTAGAAAAGTAAAATTTTTCACCCGAAAATATGAGTTTTCAACAAAAAAGTTAATTTTGAACCCAATGGTTGAATTTTTCACTAAAACGTACTTTTTTACCAAAAATCGAATAGTTAAATTTTCAGTTGAAAAAAATTATTTTTAAATGAAAAAAATCAACACAATAGTTACATTTTCAACTAGAGATAAATTTGTGACTAAAATAATGAATCCTCAACTGGCAGAGTTGAATTTTCAGAAAAAAACAATTAATTTCCAACAAAAAAATGGATTTTGAACAATACAGTTGATATTTCAACTCAATTTTTTTTAATTTTGAATAAAAATCAGTTGAATTTGACAAAAACAAAAGAATTTTTTACAAATAGTTAAATTTTTCACCGGCAAATATCAGTTTTCAACAAAAGAAGTTAATTCACAACCAAAGAGTTGAATTTTCAACTAAAAAAGATTCACTGGCAATGCTAAAATTTATCGTTAAAAAATTAATTTTCAACAATTTAGTTACATTTTTAATTAAGGAAATGAATTTTCAACTGATTTCAACCAAGCAATTGACTTTTTAATGCAAAAAGGTTCATTCTCAACAAAAAAGGTAATAGTTATTATTTCAACATAAGAATAATTAATTTTAATTAAGAATCACTTTAATTCAACCAAAAAAGACAAATTTTTAAGCAAAAATCAAACCAAATTTTAAACAAAGAGATGAATTTGGAACTAAAATGGTGAATCTTCAACATGAATAATAAAATTTTCTGTAAAAAGAAATTATTTTTAACAAAATATTTGAATTTTCAACTAAAAAGATGAATTTTCAACTAAAATTATAAATCCTGAACTAAATTTACTTGTATTTTCAGCAAAGTAGTTAAATTTTCTAACTAAGGAGATGAATTTTCCACTAGAATAGTTAATTTTTCAGTTAACCAAATTAATTTTCGAGCAAAAAAAGAATAATTCAAAAAAATAGTTGAATTTTAAACCAAACATATTAATTTTCAACTAATATAATTATTTTTCAAGTATAGTGAATTTTTTAGTTGAAAAAAATTAATTTTCGAAAAAAAATGAATTTTAAACAAAATAGATGAACCTTTATCCAAAGAGATAGATTTTCAATTATGATGATGAATCTTCAACAGTAATAATTAAATTTTCTGTAAAAAGAAATTATTTTTAACGAAATATTAAAATTTTTCACTAAAAAGATGAATTTTTAACTAAAATTATAAACCTTGAACTGGAATATTTGAATTTTCAACAAAATAGTTAAATTTTCTGACTAAGAAGATGAATTTTCAACTAGAATAATTAGTTTTTTAGTAAACAAAATTAATTTTTAAGCAAAAAAGAAAAATTTCCAATCAAATAGTTGAATTTCGAACCAAGCATATGAATTTCAAACTAAAATAATTATTTTTTAAGCGGTACAGTCAATTTTTCATTTAAAAAAAAATAATTTAAAAATAAAACAAAGAATTTTAAACAATTACATGAATTCAACCAAAAAAGACGAATTTATAACCAAAAATCAAACAATATTTAAACAAAAGAGATGAATTTTTAACTAAAATGATGAATTTTCAAAAATAATGATTAAATTTTCTGTAAAAAAAAATTATTTTCAACAAAGTAGTTGAATTTTCTAACTAAGAAGATGAATTTTCAACTAAAGTAATGAATCTTCAACTGAAATAGTTCATTTTTCACTAACCAAAATTAATTTTAAAGCAAAAAAAAAATGAATTTTCAAAAAAATAGTTGAATTTTGAACCAAACATATGAATTTTCACCTAAAATAATCAGCTTCCAACCAAGCAGTTGATTTTTACCCAAAAAATATGAATCCTCAGAGTAAAATGTAATAGTAGATATTTCCGAAAAAAATCTTTCAATCTTAAATAAAAACCGGGTGAATTATACTAAAAAAGACGAATTTTTCACAAAACAGTTGAATTTTTTAATGAAAAATATTAAATTTCAACGAAAAAAATAATTTTCAACCAAAGAGACGAAAAAAAAGCATTTTTCACGAAATAGTTAAATTTTTAACTAAAGTCAAGAATTTTCAAGTAAAATGATAAATCCTCCACTGAAATATTTACAATTTTAGTTTGAAAAAATGTCAATCAAGGAGCTGAAATTTCAACTGAAATAAGGAAACTTTTACCAAGGAAAGGAATTCCGAATGAAAAATATTTGAATTCAACAAGAAAAGACGAATTTTCGAAAAAATAGTTGAATTTTTAACACAAGCAGACGATTTTTCAAGAAAGCAATTGAATTTTCAACCAAAAAGAGTGACTTTCTAACAAAATTGTAGAATTTTTAACAAAATAATTAAAATTTAAACTAAATAATACAATTTTACCGAAAAAAGAAGGGAATAGGGAAAAAACTATGAAGCCTACGATAAGTAAATAGGAATTTTGGTAATTTCGAGACTAAAGAATAATATTATAGATAAATATTAAAGCAAATTTTCATTCATTTTCAAATATTTAATTAGGAACCTGGTGTTTAGAAATTATAGCTCAAATTCCCATCCCACATTTTTTATATTTCGGACTACACACTTTTTTTATGGTTGATTCTGAACAAATCTATTTAGATTATTACATTTTCCAAATGGAATTAGAAAAAATCCGAAAATTTTAATATATTTTTAACATTTCTAATATGTAATTCATTCTATTTTCAAAAATTTTGAATGAAGAAATTTCTTTCCAGAAATTAAGGTAAAATTATCAAGACTCAATTAAAATAATTCTGAAAATATTTATAAGCAAACCCTGAAGATTGGAACGAATCATGAGTTTAGTATCTCTATTTAAAAAATTTTAAACATATGATCGAGAAGAAATCTATTTTATCATGAATAATTTTATGCAAAATGAGCATGAAAAAGATTCAGAATTAAAAAAACAGAATTCTAAATCCGGACTACACATAATGTCTTGGACTACTCAATATTTGAAGTCCTGAGACAAAAACCACAAAGGCCTCTATCTAAAAGCTTCCTTATCCCTAGTTCTTTAATTTTTTGTTGCTACATTGTCGATCCTGAATCTGTATTGCATATTTAAAATACTTGAAAGGATTGATAATTTTTTCTGACATCCTGGATGAACTTCCATTCTTCATGTAGAGTTATCTATTATCGGATGATCTAACTAGTAGAACTTAACGACTTTGCGGTCAATGATCTTTCCTGAGCGATTTTGATCGATAGACTTTGTCCTTCCAGCCATCTCGTGACATCGACTTGACAAATGTATTCCTAAATGTCCTGACAAATAAAAGAAATTTAAATCTTTTAACTAAAACTGTTTGAAATTGTTTGAAATATATCAGAAGATGGCATCTATTGTAAATGGTACTTGTACCATCAAACATCTCTACTTAAGATGAACGAAGAAAATTGGTTCATGTTGATAATGATCCGATATTTATAGGACATTGATGAAACGATAATGGCATTCATAAATTGCTATAAGGGATTTTTTTAGAGCTGATATAAATTTTCAACTGAAATTATGAATCTTAAACTTTAAGAGCTAAATTTTCAGGTGAAGCAATTAGTTCTCAACAAAAAAGAGGAGGTGAAAACTAGTTTAATTTACAAATAGAATAATTAATCTTACACTGGAATAATGAAATTTTCGGTTATATTAATAATTTTTAAAAAGTTAGTTCAATTTTCAACTAAAGAGGTCAATTTTTAACTAAGGTTAGTAATCTTTTCCTGAAATACATAATTTTTCAGTTAAAAAAATGAATTTTCAAACAAAAATCTAATTTTCAACAAAACAGTTAAACTTTCAACCAGAAAGATGAATTTTCAGCAAAAATGATGAATCTTAAACCGGAACAGTTAATTTTTCAGTAAAAAAACTCATTTCTAACAACAACAAAAAAGTTACATTTTCAATTGAAGAGGTGAATTTTTAACTAAAATGCTGAATCTTCAAGTGAAATAGTTAATTTTGCAGTTACATAAATCAATTTAAAAAAAAATAATAATAATTTTCAAAATACTAGTTGCATTTTCAACCAAAGGGATGAATTTTCAACTGAAATTAGTGATCTTCTACCGGAACAGATCATTTTTCAGTTAAAAAAATGAATTTTCAAACAAAACTCTGATTTTCAAACAAAAATCTAATTTTAAACAAAAATGATGAATATTACACCAGAATAGTTAATTTTTCAATAGAACAATTTATTTCTAACGAAAAATAAGTTAAATTTTCAACTACAGAGATAAATTTTTAACTAAAATAATAAATCTTAAACTGTGAGAGTTAAATTTTCAGTTAAAACAATTAGTTCTCAAGAAAAAAGAGAAGATAAAAACTAATATTTAAAAAAAAATAATTAATCTTACACATCAATAGTAAAATTTTTCCTCAAATTATTTAATTTTTAATAAGATAGTTACATTTTCCACTGAAGATGTGAATTTTCAATTAAAATGATGAATCTTCAAGTAAAATAGTGAATTTTCAATAAAATAAATTAATTTTCAACCAAAAAAAAAAAAGAATTTTCAACATGCTAGTCGCATTTTCAACC
>JAABKJ010012576.1:0-10490 GCA_011634705.1 Andricus grossulariae
TTCACTTCCGCCTTCTTTGCTAAGAACCGGAAAAGCGTTAGTGCGCATGACATTATTCGTCGGCGCGACATTAGTGCAAATCTTATACTACAGATATCCGCAGCTGTATGATTTCCAGCCCTTCGAAATTGCCGATTAGACGTCGACCGCTGCTCCCCTAGTTTCGCCTGCCTAGCAGACGAATACGTGACTCGATTCGCTCGCTCCGGTTTGTTTACTATCGGACCTCTGGAACCTGGACGCCTTCCCCCTGGCTCAAGCGTGTCCGGGACTCTCTTCCAGACACGAGCCAGAGTTCCTCTTGCTTCGTGGTGCGCATGTCGTTTCCCCAGGCTCCTCCGGCCCATTCTGTAGTGTCGTTTGTGTGTCGGCCTAGTCGCAGGGTCACGTGGTGATGTGTTTTGTGTGTTGGCTCTTTCACATGAGCCACGTGGTGTAATTCATATGCAAAGAAAAGAATCATAAAAGAAGAAAAGTGTGATCAGTGTTGGGATTTATATAATTTCCAAGCCCAGAATCTGACGATTCCTGTTACCCGATAATCATCTAATAATCTAACCTCCAAACTCAGGTCACAGTTTACTTTAATATTCTGGACTCTACCTGGATCGTTTAGCTGCACGAGCATAGTCCGCTACCGCCAAACAATTCTCACTGTGCGCAGACAGCTCAATAAAATGGTGATCCTATATCTTTCCATTAGTAATTTATTGAAAGTTTTAGAAAAATTCGATTATTTTGTGTGTGGACTATATGCCTCGTCACAATATGTATGTATATATGACATCCTGCTACGCCTTTCTTTGGGCCGCGTTGTTCGTACATCTCTCACCACACAGGTCCGATTTTCCGAACAATCTTATCATTTAGGATATCTGTGAAGATCTTATACAGCGTGTTCAGACGAGTTATTGCCCTGTAATTTTTAGGGTTAGCTAAGTTGCCCATCTTCAGCAGGAGCACTGTGCGTTCTGTCATCAACACTCCGCAATAGGCTTTTCGGACTTTAGATATGAGGTGAAAATGCTGGTCAGAGAAAAACTGTTCATTTTCTCTAACTCATATCTCTCTCCGCTTTAGACCCTTCCTAGCGTCAAATAGTAGCGTATTCTATAAACAATATGCTGCCTGATGCTCAGCAGCTTTGATTTGAAGAGTGTGTGTTGACAGATCAACACTTAGCGTCCGAACTATCGAACCTTGGCAGTGAAATTCCTGCCAGGTGTTATGTAGTCAATTGCATACTGAATGCGGGACGCGTACTGTCTTGCCCAGCTTATCTTTGTGCTGAGTTGGTGCATTCGTCTTTGGGTCTTATGATCAGCCGTTGGTTTTATTTTGCGGTTTGGATCCGTCAAGCTCTCACTGCATTATACACACTACAATTGGTAGTCCAGACGTCGAACTCTTCGAAAAAATCTCCACGTTCCTTGTCATCCAGGTCAGCCAGATCTTTGAGCTTGAGAGAAACTTTAATGCTGATTTTTATCCGGGTCCTGAAGCATCGCTCTTCCTCTATTGGATGCCTGTCCGCAGTTGGTCTCAGTGTTACCTCACTTTCTCTTTTGCCGGCTTGTTCTGGCTACGGGAGAGCAGGCGCTCCGCTTACACAACTCCTTTTCTGGAGTTTCTCGGCACGGTTTTGCAGACAATAATGCGAAAAGTGCGAGAGCTCTGGGTGTTTCTGTCACCACAGAGCATGCCGTCGTGCTATGTAACCTTTATGTTCAGGGGCCATACTGGCATCGTAGCACTCCAGCAGGTAGTCTAAATTGTTGTCCGAACCATTGACGGGAGCTTTGTAATAGCGAATAGAAAAAAAATTCAAATGAAAATTCCCAAAACATGTTTGGGTCCGGTGCCTATTTTGAGTACTACAGGGCATTGAAATTACATGTAGGATGGGCTCAAGTTTGATCAAATCGTAAAATAAATGTTCCAAAATATCAATTCTTTTACTTAAACATGTTCGAGATGAAATATTGGCTCACTGAAAGTCGGTGCATGGGAAAACGGAAATGTAGGCTAGGTTCTCCGAAATTATAAATTTCTCTATACTTAGTATAGAGTGCGCTAGATGCGTATTTTCTATCTGCCGCCGCGAGTTGCGTAGTTTCTTTTAGGACCCATCAATTTGCGCAGTATTTCAAGTTATTTTGCATAATCATTCAACAACCATTTATTATGAAGCGTTGAAAACGACATTTAGTATTAATTGAATGAATGAACATATAAAATAATTTTGGTTTTTTCAGTAGTCAAGAAATCCTAAGTTTTATGTAACCTAAAATGAAAATTGCTATTTGTTGTCAAATGAAGATGCAAAATGTTATGGAATCATTGATATAATTGAATAACGCATTTTTTCCCACCATCCAGCTGCCAGATCAGGGCAAACTTGTTTCCTCTTGGAGCCATTTCGATATTATTACTTTATTATTTATCACTTGAAACCACTTATACAGACGCTCTCACAAACTGTGGTCTTGGAGGTGGTAGGGAAAAACAAAGTATCCGTCGAGGCAACGACGCCACATTTACGCGTGAAAATTTAGCAGCGTTGAAAGAGAACTTGAAAATTCTACGCAGATCATGGAGGTTTAAAGGAGACGTTAGTAAAACGCAATAACATAGAGGCTAGCTAGATCTTTAATGTAGGGGCTTAAACTTATCTAGAAGCCAAATAGAATGAAAATATCTTTAGGAGTGGGTAAGTAGGAGCTAGTAGAATAAACAGCCGTTAAGTAGGGGCCATGTGATATTATTTTTCCGTCACTTGATGCCTGCTGGTAAATATACCTTCAATACTTTTATGTTCTCTATACCTTGTATATATGTATCTTGAGATAGCAACCTTGATCTCATATTTGAACTAGTAGCTTTTAATCTTGAGTCTGGTCTTTTCGAGATTGAGTATATAATGTAACTGTATACCTTGGAAACCCTAATTTTTATGATACGTAGTATCCCAATAGTCACCGCTCTTCGACTATTTGGATTACGATTATTATTGTCTTGTAAGGCTGATACATTTAAGACCCGTAGCACTGCGGTCAAAACCTACTGTACTATGCCTTTTTCATTTAAAACCCCGGTGCAATAGAGGTCTATATACGGGTCACCCTAGCTGCTAAAGTATTATTTACGTCCTTAAGCATGAGTATATATACGGCCACACGAATCCACTTCACTGCGTATGGGCCTGTGAACATTTGTCTTTTAATAACGTGGGCTTAGAATCACTGTATGAATTTAATCACAACCAGTGATAACATGTGGCTGCATTTGAATTTAATAGAAGTATTCGCATTTGCCTGCAAAGTTGGCCAGGAGAGAGGAAAACGGCAGAAAACCGCCTACCGAGTACAGCTGGTTTTTCGACAGTCGAGATTGAAGGCAGAAATTCGACCCTACCCAACAAGTGCACACAATCATCCTCGAAGTCAAACCTCCCGCTCAACATTAGTCAAAACGCAACGAATACACAACCCGGTCGTACGTCGCAGATGGTCACCTATCCGAGTGCTATCCGCGCTTGAATCGACTTAACATCTGGACTCTTCTCAAGTCGAGATTAACCTCGCGCAAATGCCGTCGGTGACTATCTGGATACTGATTTACGAAATCGTTCAAAATTTTGTTAAGAATATGTCTAGAGATTTATGCCGCGGTTTTTGCATTGTTCATATTCCCTTTTGTACATTATAATCACTTAGTCTGGGGTGTGTTTATTATGGTTAATTATCTCGGTCACTATCTTAGAATCTTTCGCCAGCATCTTAGTTTTGAATCGTTTTTCTAGAAATTGTTTATCTCAATATTATGTTAATGCTCAGTCTCTCTAGGCACATTTTCTAGAATTGAACCACTTTTTCGCTACATGTTCCTTCCATGTAATAGCTGGTTCTACCTGTGAGTCCTAGTTGACTCCCAATATGCCTTCTAGTCTCGTTGCAATTGATAAATTTTTTAGGAGACAGAGACGAGAGAAAGGGCGGTGGAGTTTGTCTTTTTCTATATGATAGTCTAAGGGGGGCTGTGGTTGAAATGAGTTCAGTGACTACTCACGTCACTACCCAATTTCTGGTTGGTGAAGTTATGTCATTGCCTGACCGTGTTTTAATCGGAGTAGTTAATAAACCTTCTGATGCCTCCTATGGCACTGAGCTTGAATCCGTAATTTGTTCACATATTCTTAACTTTAATAGTATTATCCTTACTGGTGATTTTAACACTTACTCAAATTTTACTTCCATTCAAAATAAATATCTAACATCTTTGATACACTCTTCGGGTCTCTCGATTGTACTCAATGATTCCACACATCATACTGATTAGTTCAGTACTCGTATTGACTTAATGATTGTAGACGGCATTGTTAAAGTTGTCTCCTTATCACAATATGCTATCCCTTTTCTCTCTAACCACGACTTGATCAACGCTATCTTTAAATTTGTCTATAATATAAATTTAATACAGACCCAAAGACGAGTGCGGAATCTGTCTAATCTTGATTCACATACATTCCACGAACATCTTATGAAATTTGATCGGAAAAAAATGTTACTAGACACACATGTGAATAATAAAATCGACGCTCTGACCAATTACCTAGTCTCCGCATTCAACAAATATGCTCCGCTACAAGTTCCTAAAAACTTCAATAAAGCTACCCCCTGGATCACACCTGAAATTTAAAATCGGATGAAGGAATGTGATAGTAAGCTTCGACTTGCAAAAAGAATAAAGAGCAGTAAAATACTTGCTTAAATTCGTAAGCTCGCCGTAGAACTAAAAAACTGACATTTTCCTTCAATTACTATCCAGACATAATCGGTTGGCAACCAATCAGTTAGCTACTGACGATAGGCATTTCTCCATTTGTACGCAATGTAGGCAGCGTGCAGCCTTTTTCCTTGTCTCTTCTTCCCTTTCCTGAGAATGTCGGATTTTGATCACTACCTATTAAGGCATGGAAGCGAGGCAAAGCGTTGCACAAACTTCTTCTTAAGTCATGGTACACAGCGGTGACACGAATAATCCGTTGTGTATTTCCAGTATCGATATACTTCCAAACAGTTTGCCATTATGAAACATGTTCTCTATTACACAGTAGGATTACGAGAATATAAGAGTCTCAGCATCAAACACGGACGTTGCATTGGCACGTTGCGTTGGTTCATGTTGGATACATGAAACACAATTTTTGTTTCAGGGCAAACCATTTTAAATTTTTCTCTGAATTTTCATATCATTAACTTGTTATTTATAACAGACATCATGGCTTATGTAAACAGTCTTAGAGTCCAGGAATGGTGCCATTCCATAGTGTATGTTTTTTACTTCCTATGTAAAATCAGACGACCGCACTTTGTCAGGTCCGGAAATATTATAATTTGTATTATTTAAATTTCCACGTAACATGTGTTCGCTATATTTTATAGAGGGATTGAAATAACGATCGGATACGAGAACAATTCCCAATGTCAACATTTTCTGGCTGTGAACTAGTGATTTTCTTTCAATATCTTGAATAATATTGAATTTTCCGTTTTGCAGATCGTTTCATGTACGTGGCACAATGAAAAATGCACATTTATCAACGGATATTGTAACGCTGTTTTCAAATCTACTTTTTGCTTTAGTAAAACTCCCAAAAGTCGTCCAGACAGATCTCGCTGCATTACTATTTCTTGCACTCTCCCTCACAATAATGTTATTATTTCTCATTTGATTTTGAAATTTGAAGCATTTGGCTCTCTAAATTGGTTCTACAAATCGATTTTTGACAAGGGCATATTGTGAAATAAATGATTCACGGCGTTCATTTCCAGTCTTTCGAACATTGAGTAAAAAAATAGACTATACTTAATTAACTATTGCTTGCCCGCTTTAAATATTATTCAACTGATCTCTGGTAATAGCTTCTTCGAAAGGATTCATGGACTTCATCACATGCGTTCAAGAGAAGTTTTTCCAAGCTTTCCACGTCGAAGGCGATAGTTCGCTTGAAAGTTTGATAAGAAGCTTTTCCAGTGCAGAGTTATCGCAAAATTGAGAGGAGCCGCGAAGGAATCGGTTGACGGGTACACCTTCAACGACATTGAGGGTCTCTTAAAACACTCAAACAAATATTTCTCTAACGTTCGTGATTTCAATTACTACCATCAGAAATCAGCGAGAGTTTCGATGCTTCCTGCTGAAATCGTATCCCAATACGCCGCTCAAGTACAGAATTTCGTACGCAGAGCGATGTATTGCCTCGCCGGTACAGATCGGGGAGAGCATTATGATGCTTTATTTGACGCGATTGACCCGAAGGGATATATATATATGTGTATATATATGGATCAATTAGAATGTGCTCGCACAGCAGGCAGATTTCTTAGTGTTCGAATTGGTTTTAGGATCAATCAATCAATCAAATGTTTTGAATTCTCGGAATTTTTCTGAAATCTGAAATTCTTTTTAACTATTTTCAAATTCATCAACTTTAGTCGAACGTGAACTACTACAGAAATAAAATGCACTCCTATTTTTAAATCTGAAAAATTCTAAGAAATCGAGAGAATTCTCGAGAACTCAAGAGACTTGAAGGAATTTACAATAATTCAGCATGAATTCTAAAGATTTTCGAAGAATTCAAAAGGCTTTATTTGAAGTCGAAGACTTCTACAGCATTCTGCAGAATTAAAAAAAAGTGCATCTTAATTCAGTAGCAGTACACCGTCGATCCAAGTTAATGAATTTGGAAATAGTTGAAAACAATTCCATGATTTCAGAAGAATGCAGAACATTTGATTATACTCTACATTAGTCAGGGACGGTCATTGATTATTTGCAATAATGTACGAATTATCTAGGCTCACTGAAATTATTTATTCTACGCTCACTGAATTTCGGAGAACCTAGTCTACATTTTCGTTTTTCCATGCACCGAATTTCGGTGAGCCAACATTTCATTTCGAACATGTTTAAATAAAAGAATAGATTTTTTTGCAAAGTTATTTTACGATTCGATCAAACTTGAGCCGATCTACATGTAATTTCAATGCCCTGTAGTACCAAAAATACGCAGCGGACTCAAAAATGTTCTGGGAATTTTTATTTGAATTTTTATTCTATTCGCTATTACAAGGCTCCTGACAATGATTCGCACAACAATTTAGACTACCCTAGAGTTGGGAGAGCCAATCAAGACAGAGACAATGCGATGGAACACCACACTCTCAATACTTCTAAGTGGACGAATCGACTCAAGGACGACCTGCTGGAGTGCTACGATACCAGTATGGCCCCTGAACAAAAAGGTTACATGGCACGACGGCACGCTCTGTGGTGCTCGGACGCCAACTGCTGATCTGTCAACACACACTCATCAAATCAAAGCTGCTGACGATCAGGCAGCATATTGTTGATAGAATACGCTAGTATTTGACGCTAGGAAGGGTCTAAAGCGGAGAGAGATATGAGTTAGAGAAAATGAACAGTTTTTCTCTGACCCATCTCGATCCTTCCAACATCCTTCAGTTACTTTTGCCTTTGGAGATAAGTCTACGAAATCCAGCACCCACTGAAAGAAGACTCAGGGAACTTAAATACCCACCAGCATCTGGCCAGCATTTTCACCTCATATCTAAAGTCAGAAGACCCTATTGCGGAGTGGTTGGTGGCAGGACGTACAGCGCTCCTGCCGGAGATCGGCAACTTAGCTAAACCTAAGAATTACAGGCCAATAATTTGTCTGAACACAATGTATAAGATCTTCACAGATATCCTAAATGATAAGATTGTACGAACAATCGGACCTGTGTGGTGAGAGATGTACGAACAACGCCGTTCAAAGAAAGGCGTAGCGGGATGTCATATATACATACATAAATATATACATACTCACATCAGGAGGTGTATATAGAAATTGATGCCACTTTGGAAAACCAGATTTACTATCTCATCTGGAAAACATCGTACGAAAACTAATAACGCGACCTTTCAGAGAAGTATCTTTCAGGGCGACAAAATGATCCCTCTCCTCTTTTTCCTCACATTATTACCACTATCTTTCTCACTTTGCCATTCCGAAGGGTACATACTTCTGCGGCAAACCTGGAAATCGAAAGCATAAGGCAATTATGTATTTCACGTTGATAATCTCAAGATATATGCTTCAAGGATTGTCGAGAAATACTCTCGGGAGATTGAAATCGAGCTTGGGTTAGAAAAAAGGGCCAAGGTTTTTTTGAAGCAAGGGAAACCTAATGACATCCCCGAAGACCCTGAGGTCGTCGACGGGAGCGCTATACGACAATAAGGATGGGTGATTCTCTCGAAAAGATCCATTCATGAATCGATCCAGAATCGAATTTATTAAAATCGACTCAGGAAAAAAAATCGAATCAGAAAAATCGATCTTTTAAGATGGATATAAAAATGTCATAAATAGTTTATATTTACCCACAAATCATGACATTTATTCCATTTCAAATAAAATGATTTTATATATATTGGAAATTAATTCCTATGCATGTCTTAAATTGCAGTTGGAACAATATTAATGCGTAAAATAGATATGGGAAAAAATGTTTCGTTCACTTTGGTGCCATAAAAAGTTTCGGACCTCCCTTCCAAACAATAGAGGATAGAAAAAGAGGTCTATTCCATTTCGAAACTTTGGTAATAAAAATTTTGAGCGCAGGTTGTGCTTCCACTTAGATTGAGATGCACTCTGGGAAACCAAAGAAAAAATTATAGAAGCAATAAAGATAAAAAATGTACGCCGTAGTCACGAAACTATAGGACGGACACATAAATGAATAAAAATGAAAGAATTGCTTCTTCAATTCTGGGGGTAAAGATTCGATCCAATAACAAGTCGACTCGCAAAGAATCGATCCAAAAGATTGATCTTTTGAGTGAAAAAGATCGATATTTGAAGAATCGTTTCAGAATCAACCATCCCTATACGACACCCTGGCGTTGGAGAAACCTGTACACACCTAGATTTTTGAGTCCGGTAAATTATCTTGGTAACGTACGGTAATATTGGTAAGTTACTCTGTAACTTGTGCCACGTTCCTTCTCGTCCTCTTCTTGAAATGGTTAGGAAACTCGAAGAAGTCGGTAAAGGAGCGTTTCTGTACAAAGCAGCAGAGGAGACTGCTGAAACACTAGGCCTTGACTTCAATATCAGGGGTGAGCAAAATGCATAAAACATTATCCATATCGAGTACTCAAATCTGAAGGCTCGGATCAAGAAAGCACAGGAAAAACGCTTCCGCGAACCGCTCCTCGACAAGAGGATGCACGGCATCTTCCACAGAAATCTGAAGAATCAGTCGATGTCTTATGAGCTAACTTTTGCTTTCCTAAAATCAGCCTAATTAAAGTCGGGCACGGTGAGTTTTATTTGGGCATGTCAAGACAGTGTTATTTCCACTTTAGCATTCCGTCGCCATATTTTAAGCCAAGACATTTCCGATGATAGCTGTAGAGCGTGTCATGCACACACCGAGCATCTAGGACACAGACTATCTAGTTGTGCAACTCACGCTGGAACGAGGTGCATCTAGAAGCACGATGCATCGAAAAGAGTGCTTCATTATCATCTTTGTGATTCTTACGGCATTAGCCTTAATACCGCTCCGCCAAACGCTCCTAGGGAAATAGAGTCAATTGTCGAAAATGAGAAGTGTCGCATATACAGAACTTTATATTCTCGACAATTTTTTCGGTTGCGCACTCGAGACCTGACATAGTTCTCCTTGACTTCCAGAAGAGAAACATGTTCGTTACCGAATTTTCGGCACCAGCTGACAAAAACATCTAAGCCAAGGAAAATGAAAAGGAAGAGAGGTATAAAGAACTTATGAGGGAATTGCGACGGTTATATCGGGAATAATCTGTTAAGCTAGTAGTCTTGATCATCGCTGCTCTTGGAGGTGCCAAGCTTTCACTGGTTAATCGCCTGAAAAGCATCGCTGGGTGTTAACGTAATGCTAAGACACTTGCGGGGAAAATGCAGAAGGCGGTCGGCCTTGGATAGTTTTGTGTCCATGGGATACACGAGACATTTCTTGGATCATCGTATTGAGTCTGTCGCTGACTGCAACCACCTATCTCACGGTCGTGACACGTAGTTACAGCTGAAATTTTACCGTCATTCCGCCGGGAGTGGGTGCAATTTTGTAGAATGGCACCCACTCCCGGTGCAATCCCACGGTTGTCCTTATAACAAACTTTTAACTATATATACATAATTACAAGATACAGACACAAAAAGAAAAAAGTTAAGTGACTAGGCAAGGAAAGTAAAGATAAAATCAGAACAGAAGAAGAAAGGAAATTACAAATGGACTTTCAAGGAACCATGAAAATAATATTGAAACAGATGAACAAAAATAAAAGTACAGAACCTGTTAGCATGAGAAACAACAAAGGTGAAATGCTATATGATACAGACGGGATAGTAGACGCTTTAAAAGACTCTTTTA
>JAABKJ010012577.1:0-10490 GCA_011634705.1 Andricus grossulariae
ATGAAATTTCAATAATCAGTAGAGCCGTAACTCACCGATAAACATATTGTTTGAACAATTTTTGTTTGAGCATTTGATAAATCAGTTTCTTTTTATATATTCATCCGCAAAGGACCAAACATCGAGGAACTTTGAATTCAGTGAGATGTAGTGTCGCTGCACACTGAAAGGGGAAGGGTACACAGGTATCCGTAGAGGAAAAGACGATCGCCCGCCTTTACGTACTGTCTCAGGTACTGTGGGCGAATGAATGACTGCCCCGCCCTAGAATAGACGAAGTATTTATCAATTTTCTATATTGCCCTTCAGAGTTCAGATGAGCAGGTAAGCCGAGCCGGGGAACTAAAACGAAACGCGAAGGTGCAATAAAAATGGTTGAAGATTGTCTGTCTCTCTCGTTGCGAAGTTTCTCGCTCTAACAGGTCAAAAAATTTACCAACAGAATACTACCGATTTTCGGGTATGAGTTTGCACTTATATTTTCCAGGGGGCACTAGACTGTATTTCTGATTTTTTTATAGATGACGCTGCAGTCATTTATGTGCTCAGCCAAATCTACCGTTTCACCTTAAAAGGGAGATGCAACGACTGCACCCAAAATATTCGGTTAGAGTAATTTTCCTTGTGATCGGTGCTCTCGGAGGTGCGAAACAATCACTGGTTCGTAACCTTAAAGCCATTCCTGCGTGTCAAAAATATGCCAAGACACTTGCGAGATGGATGCAAAAAGCTGTCAAACTTGGGTCGCTTCGTGTTCTCAATACACACGAGGGTTTCACCGGCCTGTCGTCGTGATTTCATTATGCCACCCATCTCACGATCGTGAAACGTGGCTATAAGTGTGATTTACCGCGGTTCTACTGGGTGCCAATGTCATTTTTAGATGGTATTTACCCCCAGTGGGACCCTGCCGTGGTTGTTTAACCTTGTTTTTTTTTAATATATATATAATTTAAATAATGGGTTAAACAGCCACCGCAGGGTCCCACTGGGAACAAATGCCATCTAAAAATGACACCGGCTGCCAGTAGAACCGCGGTAAATCACACCTATGACCACGTCTTACGACCGTGAGAAGGGTGGCATCACGGCACGACGAAATCACGAGGACAGGCCAGCGAAACTCTCGTGTGTCTTGAGAACGCAAAGCGACCCAAGGATGACAGCTTTTTGCATCCATCTCGCAAGTGCCTTGGCCTATTTTTGGCACGCGAGTAAGGTTATCAACCAGTGATAGTTTGGCACCCCCGAGAGCACCAATCACAAGGACAATTACTTTAACCGAATATTTTGGGTACAGTCGTTGTAACTCCCCTTTAAGGTCTTGATCACGAATATGGTTCGTTTCTCGAAGTCTTGGAGAACGATGCCAGGCCTCGAGTATGCAATGGATACTGCTATCTGGAAATCGTATTTCCAGAAAATTTGACACTTCTCGTTTTGGACAATTGACTCTATCTCGCTCGGAGTGTTCGTCAGGGCAGGGTCGCGGCCAACACCGTACTTGCGACAAAGATGGTTATAAAGAACTCTCAGGGTCGCATTATGTCTGTAGAGATAGGTCGTTCCCGGGTGAGTCGGACAACCGGATAGTATGTGTTCTAGGTACTCAGCGTGTGCATGAGACGCTCTGCACCTATCGCCTCAGAAAATAATCATTCAGAAAATAATGAGCTACAACGAGAATTTGACAATTTTTTATAAAAATGTATTATATTAAAGATATGCTTGATCAAAGTTGCCCTACTTTTGAAGAGTAATTTCTCGGCTTGTAATAATTATTTCACAAATTTTCGAAATGATAGATCTATATTGATATTTTATTTAGAAATGTATGTATCTAATTAAAAAATCTCTCTTGAATAAAATGAAAAAAAATATGTCAACGAAGTGTGTGCATGGAGTAAATTCAAGGCAAGTAACTACCGATCCTGGCGGCCAGTGGCGGACTGGGTATCTTGTGGCGCCCGCGGGAAGTCGATATACCAAACATATTTTCCACACATAGCAGTAGTATATATTCGAATACTTGCAATAATTACTATTATTATGCGAAAAACTATTAATCTCGATATTGATCTCTTAAGAACATTCATAATTTCCATTCAAACTTGACCCACTATGTTTAAAACTACGAGACTTAAACGTATATTTGTTATGTAAGGTATGCCTTCTTCAAACGTGCAATAATCTGCCTAAATCTTCTGAACTCGATGCATATTCTTCAATTACCTCATCTCGGTCTATTTGATCAACACGGCCGCGTTCGACTGCCATTAACATACATGGCTGTAACATGTCTTCAGACATTGCGTAACGGAGTCGGTCTTTTATTATTTTTAGCTAACTGAAACTTTGTTCGCAGGTAACTTGTGTGCAAGCGAGTATTAGTGCTACTTTGTACACTTCACACAATGTTTTATACGCTGCTTGATATAAACCATACTTTCTCAGTAAGCTGTAAGGACATGTAAGACAACCTTTTTTACAGACTGTCTTATCTTTTTCCTTTTTCTATCTTTGAGGTCATCGTCTTCAATGTCGCTATCTTTAGTATTTTCCTGGAGATCAACATCGCAACTCTGATTATCCTCGGTTCAGAATTCGACCCCTATGCTTTCGCAAAATCCCATGTAATTTTCGGCAATTAAATTCAGCTCATTTCTTGCTTTGTCCTCGTCTACTTTTGCAAGACTACAAAGAAGAGCTAAACCTTTTTCAGGATCACCATCACGCTCGATTTCCGAAAATCTTTCAGGATTCAGCAAGGCACAAGCTTTGTATACTTTACTCGAGTATGATGCGAAACGATCTCGTAATTCATAGACATCTTTGAAGGATCGATTGGACTACTTCCACTCTTTGACGCCATTCCGGTCCATTTGCGTCACCTAGTTGACGTCGCTTGTCATCTGCAATGAAAATTCACAAATTTGAATTAAATTTAAAATTATAGGTCGACGATTCGATATCAGTAAAAAAATATAAGGTTAAAGAAAATATTTGTAAATAGACAATGCTTCTATTCAAATGATATAAGCAACTTTTTTTGCGTAGTGAATAAAAAAAAATTATCAACTAGACAAAATAAAAATTATAACGTTGTTTAAAAATCATAGTTTTCAATATACATATGTATTATCTGTATTTATTTTTACCTGCGAGTTCTCCGGGACGTTTAGGGCAGCGAGAGATTCTTTTGTCTTGAAATTCAGTGTTAAACCGGGTTTGTACTTTAACAATCATCTTTGTTTCATACGCTTACAAATTCGCATTTCATTCAGTTACCAAGTTTCTTACCTTTTTTATTATTTCAACAAAAGACAACTTCTCAATGGAATCAATAAGCTTCTTTGTCATTCGATACGATTGCAAGAAATCAACCTCTTTGGATTGCACATATTTAGGAGTAGGATCTGCGTGATGGAAAATTTGTTAGAAAGTTACACCGACAACTATCATTTCCAATTCAGTCCACTTCTTTAATAATCCGTTGGCAGTTGTCCTCACAGCTGGTTTAAATTTCGTGTTTTTGTAAATTGAATCCAAAACGTAGATAAGGACTGGTAAAAGGGAATCATTTCCAAAGAGTTGATTGAGACCCTTTCCCCTAATCCACTATCTTGTTCCGTTTATTTTTTTTTACCAAAATCCTTAATTTTCCAGCTCCGGCGAAAACGGTCGATGAGGCCTCTTTCCAGATGCCCAGAAGCAAATTCGATTCGGATAAAAACATTGCGGTTTCTGCTTCTAGCTGAAACAGTACTGTAGCTGGCAAAACGCATTCGCAAGTTTGTATGACTAGATTTAACTGATGCCCGTGGCAATAAATATAAACTGAATACGGTGAAACCTCCTTGAGTCCTACCTGAAGTCTTTTATGTTCTCCAGCCAAGTTTGATTAAACAAACTTTCTCCAGTTGTATCCGGTGACACCCAAGTATCAACGGAACGTTTAACAGGTCCAACTTCATAAACGTAGCGCAGCACAAGAGACGTTTGTTCCAAAACGGAAATGTTACTAAATGTTACTAAGGAACCACGACCTTTACTAGCGGGATACATCCTGGCCGTTTCTGACTATTTAAAACTGCTTCCGAAACTTGGGTTTCAAGGACCGGATCGTAAAAGATGATAGCTTGACTGTTTCTAAAAAATTACCGTGATCGCAAGAATTAATTAGTAAGTATGCGGCTTCTGTTTTTCCTGTCCCACGAAAACCAATACTTTGCTTACCGATAAATAGAATTACATCTATGAGTCGTCGTAACACCTCTCTTCTAAGAGCAACTTCTCTTTTGCGCTGAGGAACAAGATTTTGTTCAATTAATTGATTTACTGCCTTATTTCGCGAAAATAAGAAAAAGGCCTTAACAGCCTCAAGATGCTGAGTTTGAGCTTCATGACTATGTATAGTATTATAAATATGACCACACTGCCATTGAGTGTTATTTCCCCATCCGAAAACAAGAGATTTACTTCTTTCAGATTGGCTACAAAAAGCCATACGAATCCAGCAAAATATTTGCTTTCGATTTTTACAACAAGAAATCCATAATCGCGTTTCGCCATTTCCTTAAAGTAAACCCGATCCTCACTAAACGGCAACTTTAAAATACTGCCCTGTAAACTCTCGGGCTGAATTGGATGTAGCCTTATCATTTCTCGTATTGTTTTATCAGTAATATTTTTGGGAACGATAAAAGGATCTGGATTCGGTTTGAAAATAATTTGATTTACCTCAGTTGGATACTCATTTTCTTCAGCATTGATTATTTTTTCGCTTTGCTGAAGCACATATACTTTTACTGTAAGGTGCATAGTATCTTGAGGCAGGTATTCATTTCCCGCACTTGTGTGTTCATTTTCTTTGGGCACATGCTCTTCTTGTTCAATAATAATTAGTGCTCTTTACTTCAAATCCTCAGAGCTTCCCACATTAGAGTCTTTTTCTCTCGAAGAATTGGAAGAAGATGGCAAGAAGCTTTCTTCTTCAGGATCTTTAGTTTGACTAGTTATGACTAAAATAACATTTTTGTCCAACCCCCCTTGAAAACGCGCCATTGCATGCACGTGAAACAGGCGTAATGTGGCTGCTTCCAGCCCACTGACGTTCGCACATGCGCACTCCGCCGCCGGGCCAACATGAAACTTTACGCCCGCTAGACATACACTGCACCCTGCAAGTGAGAATATGGAGGAATTGATCTTTATCTTTGAAAAAATTGTATTGCTAGACCCAACAATCTCCCTTCTGAAAAGTACGCTATTAATTCCTTTCACCTCTAATCTAAAATTGCCAAGTACACCAAACATCCTCTATCTGCTTCACATGCTAGTTTTTAAGGAGGGCGACAAGAAGTATGGTGTGTATCAAGGACGTAAAGCTATTTTGCCTTCTTCACGCCCTCGATACACAATAAATGGAATTCCTCCATTCCTGTGGGAGCAGATGCATCTTCTTGTGGATACAGAAAATATACATCCGTTACTTTTACTACATCTTTTTGCAATAGTTCTCCTTTAAAATTGAGCTTCATTTGCTTCGGATCATTTCCGTCCCGTTCGAGGTCCTTCATTTTAGCTTTTTTACGCACTTCGGCTCCACAAAGTTTTTTACATTTCGCGGAATCCATTACGAGCTATAAATAAGGAAAAAAAGCAATAATATCTACAGAAAAAAATATTTTTAAATGAAAAGTAAGAAATTAATGAGCATCTGATGAATATAATTAATATGAAAAGTGCCATCAGTTGAAAAATATACATTTTTCTTTTCATCACTTTTAGTAGAAAATCGTTTGTATGGTTTAAAAGGTAAATAGTCATTCTTTTCTCAATAGACTACTTTTAAAGGAAGGGGGTTTGAAAACTAAGAATGTTTTAAATGATAAAACAATTGTTAACATTATTTTTGAATAACTTAAAGCTACTTAAAAAAGCTCAAGGAGTACATTTATGTCTACGGAAAAACTGTGTCAGATCTACTTATTGCTTTATTTTACGCGACTTCCTATGTTTTACAGAAATTGTTGTTATTGCTAGAAAGTGGCAGTATATTCGTGAATTATTAATATCTTCCGAAATATTGATCATTTTTCAATTTGCTTAGGCTGATTTTATTGGTAAATTTCTATGGAATTTTTTCAACTTATAACGAAAATTGTGAACATTTTTACTGGTTTTTGCCTAACATGGAACTTGGAATAGGAAAATTGTGAGAATTCAAATGTATATAATTACTAAGACTAAAATGTTTTGAACCAATAGTATTACTAGTAGTATTTTGTGACTTGAAAAAAAATCCGTAGGAATTTATCTTTAAAATGAGGTCCACAACATTGAAAAATGTTTAGTATATTTCGGGAAATATTATTAATAATGTACAAACATACTGAATTTCTAATATTTTGTTGTTATAAGTTCTGACAGAATTTTTTTGCTTTTAACATTTTGAACAAAAAACGTTATATTTAGTTTTATAAAAGTAATGAGCATTTTCGCGAATATTACCTAAAAAAAAAGCCGTCCTCATACTATTGGGACTGTCGTACTTTAGTTTTCTGGTTGCATCTGTAGCTATTCTTAAACCTAATATTGATACTCAGTTTATTGATATTTGACTTAACCAACATAAACCGTTTCAATCAACACTGTAATTCACTATACTTTTTAAATTAATGCACCGCACAGAGCTTGAAATAAGTGTCACGACAATGGAAATGAATATTTTTGACAGAAACCTTTGATAAACAACAAAAACAACATAAACGTGTCTGCTAAAGAAATAGGGAAATTAAAGCAGAGTCGCCAACATACTTCTCAGAATATACACCGATCGTCGGTAAGAAATAATTTACCATCTCTCAGCCATTGCAGACTCGAAATCCTGCGTTTTGATTGGCCCTGACATTTGCGCGATATTGCAAATTTATAAAAAAAAAATTTAATTTATTCGTTGATTTTGGTGTGATTTCTATTCTCTAAAGCAAGTTTTATTATTGATTAAATCAAAGAATCGTAAAAACATTATATTTAGGAATAATTGGACAAAGTAAATAATATTTGCATGAAGCCATTATGTTAAAAATTAATTTCTTTAATAATAACTCTATGAAATAACAAAATCTCTATTTTAATAAATCTTAGTACTGGCCTGTACTGCGTTAGTACTAATATTTTAAAACAGAGATTTTTTTCTTTCATAATGAGTTATCAAATTAAATTATTTTTAACCCAATATATTCATGCAAATATTTTTACTATGAATAATTATTTCTAAATATCAGTTTTGTGCAATTATCCGATTTATTATTAATCAAACTTGCTTCAGAAAATAAAAATGACACCAAAATAAACGTATAATTTAATTGCTTTTTTTATAAATATAAGATGCTGCACGAATGGCATGGTACAAAACCGTCAAAGCGCCAGCCTTTTAAAATCGTTTTCTCTGGAAATAAAATTATCATGGTTTATAATAATTTTTTTTTTCGTTCTGATTAAAATATTTAAACGCTGCCACTTCTAGAGACATGAGCTTTACAAAAGTCTTAAAAATAAAGAATCTGCACAAGCTTTCTTTCTTGTGTCACGCGTGTCATCTGTCTCACCTCTATTTGTAAACATACGTTCTAATTTTTTTTAACCATAAATATTCGTTGCAATATTACATGATATTTTCTTTTTTTTAAGTTATATCTGAATTTGTATTATGAAAGCTGTAAAAAGTTTCATAATATAAATGCAGTGAAGGTTTTTATTTGAAAAAAATAGATAACTTTTAGAATAAATCTACTATTACCTTAAAGTGACGATAATAAGCTTTAACTAAAGTCTGGTTAAATGAACCAGTAAATTTACCTAAAATTATTTTTTGAGTGAAAGTTACAAATATTGTATTTTATGTGTTTATTGAAATAATTAATATTTAAAAATTAAAATCTGCGCTATATATATAGTATTTCCACACAAAAATGTATATTATTTATCTTCTTTAATTTATTTATTATATATTTTTATTTTAATACCACCAAAAATGTAACACTAATTATTCTAAATTATGAATACCTACTTACTACTACTTGGAATTAGGTATTTTCATTTGAACCACCAGCTTACTTCATTTCTTTAAATGCTGAGAGGAAAACAATGGGCCAAATGCATGGGGCAAAACTTTATTTTTGTTATATCTTCGTAAAGAATAATGATTATTATCATTTTATTATTTCACTAAATAGTTCTTGCAAGATAAAAACTATTTCTCAAATACACTTATACAGAAAAAATTAGTTTTTACGAAGATATTAGCAAAAAAGGGCACAAAACAAACGAATCCCATGCATTTGGTTCATTGTTTTCCCCTCAGCACTCAACGAAGTGAAGTTAGCTGGTGGTTGAAGTGAAAATAACCGATAAGTCCTAATTTTTCATATTTTAAATAAAAATTATCTATATCTGACCGGCCTCCTCGACGAAGTTCACTCCTAACGCTGTGTGACGTCTTACCGGCCGGGCCGCAGCCTACGTGAGAGTAAATCGATCGTGTCGGGAAATTAAAACATCAGCAGTTTATTAAATACTATTTTAATTGCGCTTAAACCTTTCAGAAAACTTATTTAAACCTTCCTGAACAACTTTCTCACTGAGAGTTTTCAATTACTCAAAATTCGCTCGACGAATTATGCAACGCCTCGGCAAAAAATTATTAACTTTTTTTTCAAATGAACATTTTTAATTTTTGCTAACATCACCGGCCGCAGAAGACGTCAATGCATACTTGTTATGAATTTTACTTTAAAATATTTAAAAAGTTCCGACTTCGTCGCAAGTTGAAGTAAAAAAAGGCGAAATATTTTAATCAGAGAAAAAAACCGTTTTTTTGTAAATAATTCAATAAATAAAAAAGCTGCAAATTTTGTTTCTAAAAAGAAAAAGATAAGGCATTTAGTTGACATGGTGAACATGTCTTTTAAAACTTGAAATTAAAAAATTTATTCTAATGTGCTCAGGGGCCTCCCCAATCCAGCAAAATAATTTTATATCTTCTTTTTGCATTCGGAGCCTCAATATTGTTTCTTGGATTCAGACAGGCAGTTAAGAAGCCTCGGTGGCTCAGACGATAGCGCGTCAGACTTCCATGCAGGAGGTCTGGGGTTCGATCCCTGAGCCGAGTACCAATGGAAATTTTTCTATGTACTTCTACCGGGGCTTCGGTGGTTCGGAACTCACCTTAAACTGTAGGTCCCCCCAGAAATATCTGGTGCCTTACCAAGGATAAATGGGTTCTTTCGAGGGCCTAACCTTGGGGATCGAAGCCGATTATGAGAAGACTCGAAAATGAGGCAGTCATCTCTTTGCGCTTGAGGCTCGTACGAGGGGACTCTTGCGCTCGAAGCTCCTAAGGGGGCCTCCTGTGCTTGAGGCACCTACTGGGGACTCTTGCTCGGCGATCGCTGGCCAATTTCGAGTAATGAACACACACACATACACTTACATAACACACCAAGCCAGTGCTTCGAATCTATGCATCTAACTGATGATCTCAGAGGGATCGCTCCGTCCACCCTAGTCTGGCCGTATATTCTCTCCTGCGGCCTGCTAGGGAGGCCTGGCACCTGAGAGGTATAATTTCAGAATGTTGGTAACAACGAAACCCACCGAGATCCAAAAACACTCGGCGAAGATGGTTGGATTCGGAGTACTGCCTTGAGAATAAACACGGGTGTGGCACAATAGGCTTTATAGCTTGAGCGCCATGGAGGCAACTCACGGGGCCCTTCGCCTACATTACAACTAACTAACTAACGAACTAGACAGGCTGTTCACCTTCTTCTCGAGTCAGGTTTTCGAGTCGGTCAAAAACAAGACGTATTATGTAGTTTTTGAAGCACTACATTGCGTGAAAATGATTTTTTACGCAATAGTCTGTAAAAAACTCCATAATAGTCAAGGTTTCGGAGGTCAGGCAAACATCTTTTATTAAATTTATTTAAACCTACAAAAGTTTTAATCTGCTTGAATCTTTTTGTGTGCGGCAGCTTCCAGAAACCGAATTCAACCGAAATTCTAGATTATAATTACATTCAATTCTTGCCAATCTTTTTTCGTTCACTGATTTAATTTTGTAGACAGTAAAAGTGAAATATATTTTCTATATGCCCATTAGGGTGGTTCACAAAAAACTTTTTCTTTTTCGGCGGCCGTATCGCGACAGGTTGTTTCTCTGGGTAAGATACACTCCTAATTTTTTAGATTAAAAAAATTTTTGGAGGTTGCGAGCATCAAATTTACATAAAAATTGAGATTTTCGTACTTTTAGATTGTTTAAAAATATACATATTTTTTATTTTTATTAGTTGAATGTTTATAGTCGCATCAACTGCCAGGGTTATTAGCGACTGTACTGTAGGATTAATTATGAACTGTAGGGTATCTGTAGGGTATTATACCAAGGGACAGAAGCGAAGCTTTCAGAAAGCACGTCCAGC
>JAABKJ010012578.1:0-10490 GCA_011634705.1 Andricus grossulariae
TGGACGAAGGACGAGCTCAGATCCCTCGACATCGGGTGCCGAAAAGTTATGCACATGAACAAAAGCATGCACCTTAACTCTTCTGTTCCACGACTTTACATGTCATGCCGTCAAGGTGATCGCGGAATACTGAATCTTGAATGTCTTTACAACAGGATTATTCTGGGTGCAGCACATAAAGTCGCAAATGGACAGGACCCTCATCTTGAAATGGTCATGAAACACGAAGAAGTGGGAAAAGGAGCGTTTCTGTACAAAGCAGCGGAAGAGGTTGCTGTAACACTCGGCCTTGGCTTCAATATCAAGGATGAGCAAAATGCATAAAATCTTATCCATCTCGATTAGTCACTCCTGAGGGCCCGGATCAAGAAAGCACAGGAGAAAAACTACTGCGAACAGCTTCTCGACAAGAAGATGCACGACATCTTCCACAGAAATGTGGAGGATCTATCGATGTCGTATGAGGTATTATTTGCTTTCCTTAAATCACCCGGTTTGAAGTAGGGCACGGAAGGTTTCATTTTGGCATGTCAAGACGGTGTCATTTCCACTCTAGCATACCGTCGCTACATTTTGAGCTAGAACATTCCTGATGTTAGCTGCAGAGCGTGTCATGCATACCCTGAGCATCTAGAACACATACTATCTAGTTGAAAAACTCATGCGGGAACGACCTAAATCCAAAGGCACAATGCGGCACTAAGAGTGCTTTATTACCATCTCTGTTACTCTTACGGCATCAGCCCAAATACCCTTCCGCTAAACGCTTAGGGAAATAAAGTCAATTGTCGAGAATGAGAAGTGCCGGATATACTGGAACTTCATATTGTCGACAGTCGTTTCTGTTGCGCACTCGAGGCCTGACATAGTTCTTCTTGACTTCGAGAAACGAACCATGTTCGTCATCGAATTTTCGGCACCAGCTGACAAAGACATCATAGCCAAGGAGAATGAAAAGAGAGAGAGGTATAAAGATCTTATCCATTTATTTTCTTTTGCCAGGCGGCCCATCGCGTTTGCCACTCTAGCGAGAGCCCTGAGCAATTGCACCAGAGCTCTACGATGCGCAGCGCTGAGCTCATAAGACCTATCAGCGTTTCCAGATGAACCCTCCTGACTAGGATTACTAAGTCATCCGCATATTCCTGAGTATAATACCCCTCTTTACTCAGCCTTCGAAGGAGGCCTTCCACCACAACGCATGACTTCTGGAGGAGTATTGCTGAAAGCACCCTCTATATCAAACAAAGTGCCCACAGCATACCCCTTTTGTTCCTACTGCTGCTCCAATTTTGCTACAACAGAATGAAGCGCAGGTTCTACCGAGCAGCCTGTCTGAAAAGCCTGCTGCCCTCTATGCAGCGGGGAGGCCAAGAGCACCTCATCCCTAATGTACCTCTCGACCAGCCTCTCCATCGTCTTCAGGATAAACGACGTTAGGCTGATTGGTCGGAAATCTTTTGCAGCAGTGTAACCTTCCCTCTCGGATTTGGGTATGAAGGCCACTCTGCGATCCTTACATGCCGATGGTACGTATTTGAGGGCTATACTCGACCTAAATAATTCCATCAGAGGAGGGACAACTAAATCCATGCCTTTTTATAAAAGCACTGGATAAATCTCATCCACCCCTGATGATGTATAAGGACAGAAGCACACTACAGCCCATTCCAGCTATTTGTTATCAGCGACCTTAGAGGCGAAATTGAAGTCGGCCTTCTCTACCTCTTGGCCCCGGCCTTCCTCCTCTTGGTCGGTTCGGATTCGTTGAAAACCCGGAAAATGAAATTCAATCAGGTGATTCGGCGTTGCATCTTCGTCTTTGACAAATTCACCATTATCGATCCTTATGAGCCTGAGGCGAGCTTCCGGATTTTTCACCAGAATCTTGTGGAGCCTTTCTGTTTTCAAAATGTTTTTCGATTCCTTGCAGAAGCCTCTCCAATCAACCTGCTTATACATTCTTATATTTTTATTGTATTCACACTGGGCCGTCTTATAGATGTCCCAGTCTCAAGTCAATTTAGTTTTTTTTGCCCTATTGCACAACATGCTTGTCTTTTTACGGAATTTTTCCAGGTGGGTATTCCACCATTCTGCTCCATTCCTAGACTAAATTGTGCTTGTAGGGCAATTGTTCTCATATGATGTAGTCAGAGCGCTTCCCAGAAAATCCGCAGCGTGCTCTAACTCATCAACGGTACCATAGCTTGTGGGAAATTCCGCAAGCCTCCCTTTGAGTTCCTCTTTATACGAGTCCCAAAGTGTATTTCTGGGTTTTCTGATCTTAGAAGCTACCGGGTTTCCTAGGGTTAATCGAAATACGATATATTTGTGGTCCGAGAGACCTCCGTGAATTACATGAATTTCGTGAATTCCATGAATATCATAAACACCGTGAATTCCGTTACTTCCATAAATTTCGCGAATTCCATTATTGACGTCAATTCAGTGAATTCTGTGAATACAGTGAATTCCGAGAATTCCTTGAATATCAGGAATTCCATGAATTCTTTAAATTCTGTGAACTCCATGGATACACGGAATTCACGTAATTCGTGGAATTTACAGAATTCAAGGAATTATTAGAAGTCCAGGAATCTAAGGAGTTCAGGGAATTAAAAAAAATCATAAAATTCAGTGAACTAACGGACTTAACGAAATTCAAGGAATTCATGGAATTCGCGAAATTCAAGGAGACTCCTTGAGTTCCTTGAATTACATGAATTTCGTGAATTCCGTGCATTTCGTGGATTCCATGTGCCGGGAGAATAACACACTTTTACTGATTTTGTGCAGTTTAAGCAATATATATTCAAACTCAAGTTGACGCGGAATATAGGACGCATGTCTAGCCTCGTACAAGAGACATATTTCCGTTCGTTCCCTTTTGTGGCCGGATGAGAGACTTCGTCCCCACCCTTCTTCCGTGTTCCCTCCCGGGTCGCCCTCTCTTCCCCTTATTGTTTGGTTAGCTGCCTAATTCGCGTTGCTTATTGAAGAATGGAACGCTGCAGCGAAGACTCCCATCATTAGGCCTTCCTGACTCTCTTGTTCTCTCTTGATCTCTCTGGTTAAAAACGTTTTAATCAGCTCGAGTCGTCCTCGACTACGACTCTCTCTATTTGGGTTCAGCCTCCGCCTCAACCTCAATTTTGTGCGAGTTTGACCAGGCTCGCACCTGAGTGAAGTGACTGGCCCAGTCATCCAGCATCCGACTCGAGATTCGGTTACCAACCCGTTCCTGATTACTAACGTATTCAAATTCTCGATACTCAGCTCACTTTCATTTTATTATTATTATTCCTTTCATTTAGATCATTGATTCACTCACCATTTTTCCATTGCGTCAAAAGTAACCCACTTTTGAAACTTGTCCACTGCTACCATCGCTTTCTGGTTTGGTCTTCTCAAATCCCTGAGATACGTGACCTCATAGTGATCGTTTCGCAGTGCAGCGGTCACCTTGAACGGTCCTTTTGCCTCAGCCGCAAGCTTTCTGCTTTCTCCCCTTGCCGGGGATGTCCACCATTACCACGTCGCCTACCTTGTACTTGGGGGCCTTGAAGCGTTTAGCGTCGAACCTCTTCTTCTGCTCATCTTGTTCTTCGTCTATCCCCTGTTTTGCCTCCTTTTGTATTTCGTGCAAATCCAGTTGGTCCAAAGTGTTTTGAATCTCCGCCGTTAGCTTAGCGTCACCTATTCCTCTAGGCTTATAGCAGAAAACAAGTTGCGGCGGGGTCTGCTTTCTCGTTCTGTTCGAAGTGCAGTTCATAGCACTTTGTACCTTTTGAATGTATCTGTCCCAGGTGTCTTACACTGTACCAGCACAAGTAGCCGCTAACGAGCTCAGGACAGTACAATTTGACATTTCTCACTGCCCGTTCACCCTGGGAGTTGTTGTGGCGTTTAGAATATGCATGATATTTAGCTCTCGACAGAAACTATGAAACGAATGCGACGTAAATGCTGATCCTCTGTCTGTTATTATTCTTATTGGTGCTCCAAATTGACCAAAACGTGTTTCGTCTTAGTATCCCTGACAGGTTCGAGTACACAAAATTTAGTAAACCCATCTACTATGGTCAGTAATTGTGTGTTTTTACTTTTTGAGCAAACAAACGGCCCAACGTGATTCAGATGCAGCATGTGAAACGGTACTGCCACTTCTTCGATTGCAAGAAGAAACCCTGGCTTTCGCCTAGCCTTTGACTTAAAATATAAACAATCAAGGCACGCTTTAACATACTTGCTCACAAATCGCCGCATCCTTTTAAACCAATAATTTTGTTTGATTAATTCGAGTGTTCTTTCCAGAGCTGAGTGCCCTTGGTCGTCGTGACAAAGCTTCACTACGTTTCATCTGGCTGCTTTGGGGACTACCCACTTATTTCCTCGTACAGTTTTTCGAAAAACTACACCTCCCTTCAAATCGAACCGTTCGAAGTAATGCTTAATTTCCGGATGCTTATCTCCTGACTCTAGAACTTTCCGGATATCTTCTATTTCCAAGTCCTGAGCTTGAACTGCTCTGATCCATTCACCGTCAATTATTTTGATAGACAGGCATTAAACTGGATTGCGCTTAGATAGTCAACTTGGCCACTTGGGCTCCCGTTCGATACACAATAGCAAAATTGTAGTCTTGAAGGTAAACCCACCATCGTGCTACCATCGTTTAGCGCCACTACTCTTTTCTCCTTTCCGTGCTTTTGAATCAGTATTCCCGCAACCCCTAATGAGCTAGCATCGGTATGCATCTCGGTTTCCCAGGTAGGATCGAAAAAGGCTAAAACCGGCCGTGCAGACAGAATTTTCTTTACTTGTCTAACTGCCTCCACTTTTTCGCGTCCCCAGTGCCAGGGCGCGTCCTTTCTTAGTATGTTTGCCAGTGGTGCAACCGTAATCGCTAAATTCACTACGAATTTTCGAAAATAACTCGCAAGTCCCAAGAACTGCCGAACTTGTTTAACATTGGTCGCTTCAGGTGCCACCTCAATCGCTCGCGTTTTATGCTTTCCAGGTCTGATGTCTTCCTCAGAAATTTCCTTACCCAAGTACTTTATCTTGAACTAGATAAATTTGCACTTTTTGAGATTTACCGAAAGGTTATGCGCAACGAATATCGTTAGAATTTTTTCAAGCTGGTCAAACAGCACGCATGTTTAGCCTCGTACAAGAGACATATTTCCGTTCGTTCCCTTTTGCGACTGAATAAGAGACTGCCACCAGCTCGGCGCTCCGTCCCCACCCTTCTTCCGCATTGCCTTCCGGGTTGCGCTCTCTTCCCCTCATTGGTTGGTTAGCTGCCTAATTCGCGCTCCATATTGAAGAATGGAACGCTGCCGCAAAGACTCCCATCACATGAATTCTTTGCATTGCGTGAATTCTATGAATTCTATGAATCCTACACAATGAATTCGCGGAATTCATGAAATTCGATGAACTCGCGGAATTCATGAAATTCAAGGATTTCATGAAATTGAAAGAATTCATGGAATTCAATGAATTGACGGAATTGAAGGAATTCATGAAATTCAATGAATTCACGGAATTCGTAAAATTCAACGAATTCACGAAATTCAATGAATTCATGGAAGACATGAATTCAATGAATTCATGAAGTTCAATTAATTCATGGAATTCAATGAATTTAGGAGATTGAATCAATTCATGAAATTCAATGAATTCATGGAATTCAATGAATTCACAAAATTCAAGGATATCATGGAATTCAATGAATTCATGGACTTAAAGGAATTCATGGAATTCAAGGAACTCATCACATCCAATTCATTCATGGAATTCGTGTAATTCACGGAATTCGAGAAATTTACGGAATTCGTGGAACGGATGAAATGTAAATTCAGTGAATTTCGAGAATTCCGTGAATACCGTGAATTTCGTAAATTCAGTAAATTTCTTGGAATCAGTAAATTCCACTAATTCCGTGAATTCCATAAATTTATTGTATTCCGTGAATTCTATGAATTCAGTGAATTCTGTGAATTCCATGAATTCCGCGAATTTCATAAATTCCGCGAATTCCATAAATTCCGTGAATTCCATTAATTCCGTGAATTCCATAAATTCCGTGAATTCCAGAAATTCCTTGAAATCCATTAATTTCGTGATTTCCTTGAATTCCCTGAATTTTAAGAACTACATGAAATCCTCGAATTCTGCGAATTCAGTAAATTACATAAATTTCTTGAATTTCATGAATTCCTTGAATTCCATAAATTCTGTGAATTCCGTAGAATGCATGGATTCCATGAATTGCATAAACACAGTGGATTCCGCAAATTCCATCGACTCTGTGAATTTCAATAATTTCGTGAATTCCGTAAATACATAGAATTCCTTGATTTCAGTAAATGCCATGAATTCACCGAATCCATTATTTCCGTGAATTTCATTACTTTCGAAAATTCCTTAAATTCCATGAAATCAGCGAATTCCATGAATGCAATAAATTCCGAAAGTTCATTCTATTCCATGAATTCCGTAAATACCATAAATTCAGTGTATTCCGTGAATTCCATGAATGCAGTAATTTCCGTGAATTCCATAAATTCCGCAAATTTCATATATTATATGAATTCCTTGAATTCCATGAATTACTTGAATTCCGTAAATTCTATTAACTGCGTTAATTCCGTGCATTCCAATAGTTTCATGAATTCCGTAAATACTGAGAATACCGTGATTTCAGTGAATTCCATGAATTCCTTGAATCCATGAATTTCGTGAATTTCGTCACTTTTGTGAATTCCTTAAATTCCATGAATGCAGCGAGTTCCGTGAACGCAGTGATTTTCGATGATTTATTCAATTGCCTGAATTCTATGAATTCCTTGAATTTCATGAATTCGTTGAATACCGTGAATTACATGAATTACATAAACTCTGTGAATTCCGTTAATTTCCTATATTTCGCGAATTCGTTTAATTCCATTAATGCCGTGAATTCAGTGAATTCTGTGAATGCAGTGAATTCCGAGAACTCCTTGAATTTCATGAATTCTATGGATTCCGTGAATAACATGAATTCCGTGAATTCCATGAATTCCGTGAATTCCATTAACTTCGTGAATTCCATGAATTCCTTGACATCCATGAATTCCTTGATATCAATGTGTTCCACGAATTCCTTGAATTTTTTTAATTCCAAGAATTCCATGAATTCATCTCAGTGATTTCCATCAATTCCGCGAATTTCATAAATGGCGCGAATTCCTTAAATTCCATAAATTTGTTGAATTTCATTAATTCCGTGAATTCCTTGAAATCCATGCATGTCATGAATTCCGCGAATTCCATTAATTTCGTGAATTCCATGAATTCCTTGACATCCATGAATTCCGTGAATTCCCTGAACTTCTTGAATCCAAATAATTCCATGAATTCCATAAATTTCATGAATTACTTGAATTTCATGAATTCCTGAAATTCCTTGAATTCCATGAATTCCTTGTATTCCGTGAATTCCTTGAATTACAATGATTCCATGAATTCCTCGAACTCTGTGAATTTCGTAAATGTCATGAATTTCTTGCATTCCGTGAATTCCTTGAATTTCTTGAATTCCATGAAATCCATGACTTCTGTAAATTTCATTATTTCCGTTGATTTCATGAATTCCTTGAAATACATGAATTCCGTGAATTCCTTGAACTCCTTAAATTCCTTGAATTCCAAGAATACCATGAATTCCTCAAATTCAGTAAATTCCATAAATTCAGTGAATATCGTGAATGCCATGAATTCCGTGAATATCATGAATTCAGTGACTTCCATACATTCCGCGAATTTCATAGATTCTGCAAATTCCCTGAATTCCATAAATTTCTTGAATTTCATGAATGCCTTGAAATACATGAATTCCGTGAATTTAATTAATTCCGTGAATTCCATGAATTCCTTGAAATCCGTGAATTCCGTGAATTTCATTAATTCCATGAATTCCATGAATTGCTTGAACTCCATGAAGTCCCTGAATTCCTTGAATTCCGGTAATTCCATGAATTCTTTGCATTCCGTGAATTTCATTAATTCCGTAAATTCCATGGATTCCTCGAAATCCATGAATTCCGTGCATTCCTTGAACTCCTTGAATTCATTGAATGCCAAGAATACCATGAATTCCTCAAATTCCGTAAATTCCATAAATTTAGTGAATTCCGGGAATGCCATAAATTCCGCGAATCCCTTGAAAACCTTCAATTCCAAGAATTCCTCTTAGTAATTTTTATATATTCCGCGAATTTCATTAATTCCGCGAATTCCTCGAATCCCAGGAATTCCGTGAATTCCATCAATTTCGTAAATTTCTTGAATTTCATGAATTCCATGAGTTCCGTCAACTTCATTAATTCCGTTAATTTCATGAATTCCTTGAATTCCACAAATTTAGTGAATTCCGTGAATGTCATGAATTCCGTGAATTCCATGAATTCAGTGATATCCATAAATTCCGCGAATTTGATAAATTCGGCGAATTCCTCAATTCCATAAATTCCATGAATTCCTTGAATTCCAATAATTCCGTGTATTCCATGAATTCCTTGAATACCTTGAATTTCAGTAATGCCATGAATTCCTAGAATTCTGTGAATTCCGTGAATTTCATGAATTACTTGAATTTCATGGATTCCTGGAATTCCTTGAATTTCATGAATTTCGTGAATTCCTTGAATTTCATGAACTCCATGCATTCCTTGAATTCCATGAATTCCTTAAATTCCATGTATTTTCTGAATTCCGTTCATTTGATCAATTCCGCAAATTCGGTATATTCCGAGAATTTCATAAATTACGCGAATTCCATGAATTGAGTGAATTCCATGAATTCGGGAATTCCATAAATTTGGCGAATTTTATAAATTACGCAAATTCCTTGAGTTCCATGAATTTCGTGAACACCATTAATTCCGTGAATTCCATGAAATCCGTGAATTTCATGAAACCCGAGAATTCCACAAATTCCGTCAATTCCATAAATTTTGTGAATTCCGTGAATGCCATGAATTCAGTAATTTCCATAAATTCCGAAAATTTAATAAATTTCACGAATTCCTTGAATTCCATTAATTCCGTGAATTCCATGAATTCCATGCATTCCATTAACTCCGTGAATTCCATGAATTCCTTGACATCCATGTATTCCATAAATTTAATTAATTCCGTTCATTCCATGAATTCCTGGATATCCATGAATTCCATGAATTCTTTGTATTCCGTAAATTTTGCGAATTTCGCAAATGCCGCGCATTCCTTGACTTCCGCGAATTCTTTGAATTCCATGAATTCCTAGCATTCTAATGATGCCGTGAATTCCATGAACTCCTTGAAATCCATGAAATCCTTCAAATCCATGTATTCCTTGAATTCCGTGAATTCTTAGGATTCCATGAATTCCTAGAATTCCATGAATTTCTAGAATTCCATGGATTCCGCGAATTCCATGAATTCCTCGAATCCATGAATTCTGTGAATTTCATCACTTTCGTGAATTCTTTTAATTTCATGAATTCATCAAATTCCGTGAATGCAGTGATTTCCGATATTTAATTGAATTTTCTGAATTCCTTAAATTCAACTATTTCCGTCAATTCCATAAATACCGCGTATTTCATAAATTCCGCGAACTTCATATTACAATTTTCGGGAATTGCTTGAAATCCTCGAATTCCATGAATTGCTTGAATTCCATGAAATCCTTTAATTCCATGAAATCCTCGAATTCCGTGAATTCCTTATATTCCATGTATTTCGTGAATTCCGGTAATTTGATTAATTCCGTAAATTCTGTAAATTCCTTGAATTTCATGAAGTACTTGAATTTCATGAATTACTTGAATTTCATGAATTACTGGAATTCCATAAATTTCATGAATTCCATCAATTTCATGAATTCCTGGAATTTCATGAATTCCTGAAATTCCATAAATTTCATGAATTCCTTGAATTCCACGGATTCCTTAAATTTCATGTATTCCATGAATTCCTTGAATTCCTTGAATGTCAAGCATTCCATGAATTCCTTCCAGCGATTTCCACAAATTCCGCGAATTCCATAAATTCCTTGAATTCCGCGAATTCCATTAATTCTGTAAATTCCATGAATGCATTTAAATCCATGAATTCCGTGAATTCCGTAAATTTCATTAATACGTCGTTGATAAGAATTTTTTTCCGGTAGCTAATATTTTAATATTTTTAAAAGAGGGGCTTCTGTTTCCGGTGCCGAATGGTTAAGTACGCGTGTCTTTTCTGTGCTATCTTTTTTGGTTTTGGCGATGGGCGTCGAGGTGCGATTGTGGTGAAAGGTGGTAAGGGAGGTGAGTGTAGTGAAGGGTGTGTGTGGCAGTGTGGGGGAGCTTTTTTGTAGGGTAGAAAGGGTTCAGAGGAAAGTTAAAAGTGCTAATTTGGAGGTTAGTTGCCGAGGACGGAAAAGAGAGAGGGAAGATAGAGGACAGCAGATCGGT
>JAABKJ010012579.1:0-10490 GCA_011634705.1 Andricus grossulariae
ACTAAATTAGTATGAATGTATACTGTCATAGTAAGATATAGTCCATGCTAACGTAGCGTGAGACGAGATCATACGAAAAAAGTAAGGATGTTCTCTCGGTGCGAGGCTTGGCCCATTTTTGGTCCAAATTGTACTCAGTAAATAAACTAACAGACTGATGTATTTGTGTGCAGGTTTTCACCGGCGCTGCAACCTGTTTCTATGCCTTCATTGGATTCGACATAATAGCTACAACTGGGGAAGAAGCGACGAATCCGAAGAGGAGCATCCCTCTAGCGATAGTAACGTCACTGCTCATTATACTCATCGCATACGTCACCAGTAGTATGGTACTGACATTGATAGGTACGTTTCTAGATAAATAGAAGTCAAACCCAAAGCATTTTAGGGAACATAAAGCGAGATTTTGGAAAGGGTATTGTTAAAAAAGGGAAAAGTCTTTTTAGGACTTCAAATACTGACCACTGATACTGAGGATCTTCAAATTTAAAAAAAAGTCTCAGGAAGCAAATAATTTAGAATGGTTTGTAAATTATAATTTCTAGTTCCTTATGACGAAGTCGATCAAGACTCGGCGTTGGTGGAAATGTTCGGCCATGTTGGAGCTAATAAGTGCAAATACATTGTTGCTGTTGGTGCCCTAGCCGGACTGACGGTTTCCATGTTCGGCAGCATGTTCCCCATGCCTAGGATAGTTTACGCTATGGCTCAAGATGGACTGATTTTTCGGTACGAGTTATTTTCCGAAAGTATAGACTAGATTTGCGTAAATATCTATATAATGTTTAACATTTTTTTCATTAGATCCTTGAGCCAAGTGTGGCCCGTGACAGGGACTCCAGCCTTAGCCACCTTAATTTCAGGAGTATGTGCTGCTTTTGCGGCATTGTTAATTAAACTGGAAGTGTTGGTGGAAATGATGAGTATTGGTAGGTATAATCATCAGAGTTCTACGTGATAACTAATTCAGTTTTGGGGGGAAATTTGATCAAATCTGATTAAAGCAATTTTGTTATTATCCAGGTACTTTGCTAGCCTACACTCTAGTCTCTACGTGCGTTCTAATATTACGATACCAACCACACACCACCAACTTGGTCGAGCTACTCCCTCAAAGTTTACGCACACCTTGCCGAACTCCTACGAAAGAACCACAGGGCAACGGACAAGTTAGTTACGGTAAAGAGCTAAGACCAGATCAGTTATCGACAGCCTTGAACATAGTTCAGGCGTCTCAATCGGAACTTGTTGCCAGTAACAATGGCCAACGTGTTATGGTAAATATTTTTTATTACTTTCAATATAATATATATTACTTATATGTGATCGGCCCGGGTAAAAGGGTCTAGTACCTAAAATTAAGTTTTCGAGAAAAACGCGTTCAAAGTTTGACAACACTTTTCCGTCTTTCTACGCTTGTTTAGCGCAAGCATTGGTCGACATTCTGTAATTAGGGGGTTTTCCGGTCACTGAATCCGAATTTCAAGTCAAAATATGCAATTTGAAAATGGCTGGCCCAAAATGGCTGACGCAAACAGGCGGACCCAAAATTCAAAAAATATACAATACTCCGACTTTCTTGACAAGACGCTCACTAGAGAGGTTTTTGAGTCGCTCAATCTGAGTTTGAAGTAAAAATTACCAAACTTAAAATGTCTGATCCAGAATTTAAAAAATTGTTCAAATTAGGCGCCTTGCGCCTACAAAAATGAGATTCGTAGCCTATCAAGACTACGAAACACCCAAACACGAACAATTCTCGAAATTTCTTGACAAGATGCTGACTATGGTTTTTTTGGGGTCGCTGAATACGAATTTGAAGTCAAAATGCTAGATTCAAAATAGCTGACCCAAAATTGCGGACCAAAAATGAAAAAAAAGATACAATACTCGGACTTTCTTGAGAAGATGCTCACTAAGTGGGGTTTTTGAGTCGCTGAATCCGAATTAGAAGTCAAAACTAATAAATTCAAAATGACTGATTCAAAATGGTGGACCCACAATTGAACAATGTACAATACTCGGACTTTCTTAAGAAGATGCTTCCTAAGGGGTTTTTTTGGGTCGCTGAATCCGAGCTTGAAGTCAAAATTGCCAAAATTCAAAATGACTGATTCTAAATTATTATCGTCCCACAATTTGAAAAAATACAATACTTGGACTTTCTTGAGAAGATGCTCACCACAAGGGTTTTTTTGGGTCGCTGGATCCGAATTAGATGTCAAAATAGCCAAATTCAAAATGACTGATTCAAAATGGTGGACCCACAATTAAACAATGTACAATACTCTGACTTTCTTAAGAAGATGCTTCTTGAGGGTTTTTCCCCCGGTCGCTGAATCCGAGTTAGATGTAAAAATTGCAAAATTCAAAATGACTGATTCTAAATTATCGTCCCACAATTAAAAAAAATACAATACTTGGACTTTCTTCAGAAGATGCTCACCACAAGGGTTTTTTTTTTGTCTCGCTGAATCCGAATTAGAAGTCAAGATAGCCAAATTCAAAATGACTGGTTCAAAATGGTGGACCCACAATTAAACAATGAACAATACTCAGACATTTTTAAGAAGATGCTTCCTACAGGTTTTTTTTCGGTCGCTGAATCCGAGTTAGAAGTCAAAATTGCCAAATTCAAAATGACTGATTCTAAATAATGGAACAACAATTTTTAAAAATACAATACTTGGACATTCCTGAGAAGATGCTCACCACAAGGGTTCTTTTTTGTCTCGCTGAATCCGAATTAGAAGTCAAGATTGCCTAATTCAAAATGACTGGTTCAAAATGGTGGACCCACAATTAAAAAACGAACAGTAGTCAGAAATTTGTACGAAGATGCTTCCTAAAGGGTTTTTTTTCGGTCGCTGAATCCAAGTTAGAAGTAAAAATTGCCAAATTCAAAATGACTGATCCCAAATAATGGACCAGCAATTTAAAAAAAAATACAATACTTGGACATTCTTGAGAAGAAGCTCACCACAAGGGTTTTCTTTGTATTGCTGAATCCGAATTAGAAGTCAAAATTGCCAAATATGAAATGACTGAATCAAAATGGTGGACCCACAATTAAAAAATGAAGAATACTCGGACTTTTTTAAAAAGATGCTTCCTAAGGGGTATTTTTCGCTCTCTGAATCCGAGTTAGAAGTCATAATTTCCAAATGCAAAATGACTGTTTCTAAATAATGGGCCCACAATTAAACAATGTACAATACTCGGACTTTCTTAAGAAGATGCTTCCTAAGGGGTTTTTTCGGTCGCTGAATCCGAGTTAGAAGTCAAAATTGCCAAATTCAAAATAACTGATTTTAAATAATGGACTCACAGTTTAAAGAAAGAACACAATACTTGGACTTCCTTGAGAAGATGCTAACCCCAAAGGGGTGTTTTTTTGGTGGCTGAATCCGAATTACAACTAAAAATTGACAAATTCAAAATGACTGAATCAAAATGGTGAACCCACAATTAAAAAATGAACAATACTCGGAATTTTTTAAGAAGATGCTTCCTAAGGGGTTTTTTTCGGTCGCTGAACCCGAGTTAGAAGTCAATATTGCCAAATTCAAAATGAATGATTCTAAATTATCGTCCCAAAATTTAAAAAAATACAATACTTGGACTTTCTTGAGAAGATGCTCACCACAAGGATTTTTTTTGGGTCGCTGAATTCGAGTTAGAAGTCAAAATAGCCAAATTTAAAATGACTGATTCCAAATAATGGAACCACAATTTTAAAAAATACAATACTTGGACTTTTTTAGAAAGATGTTGGCTTTTAATTGTTTTAACAAGTATTTTACGCAAACACAGTATTTATGGGTCAAATTAAGTTCCAGTCGGGCAGGCTGTGTATGCTCAAGTCAGCGAAACGTTTTCGCAATAAATATGTTGTTTTTTTTCTAAGAATTTTAGACGACATGTATTCCATCGGTTTGATGAACATATGTTTTTTTAAATTTGGGAGTATTTGAACTTTTGAGACTAGTGACGCCGTTTATCAACAATTTATCGGAATTTTCTAAAAAAAATTTAACTCAATTTTCTCGAAAAACCCCAGCGTTTTTTTTTCTTACTTTTTTTAAAAGTTTGAACTAATTTTTTTTTCTTTTGAAAAATGAAAATTCACAAAGTTATCATTGAAATATACGCTATAATTTAAATAAATTCAATTGCTTGCTGTCGTAAATGATCAAGTAAGTTGTGAAGCAATAGGAAGAATAAATTTTTCTACAAACTCTTTCTTTATGGCCTAAGTATTCGAAGATAGTAATCAATATTTCACATTTTCAAATTACATGATTCATGTTGCAATTTTCATTTTGCCTTACTCTTTGACTGCTGTTCGTGCCATGAAGGAATTTTTTGTAGAACGCTTTGGAAGGAATAACTTTGCCTCATTAACTTTCTTCATATCTCGTATTGTTTCAGCAAAAATGGGGAATTTTCATTTTTCAAATGAAAAAAATCAGTAAAATATGTGTCGTCTAAACTCCTTTGTAAAATAACATATTTCTTGCGGAAACGATTCGCTGACTTTAGCATGCACATTAGGGTGGTCCAAAAATCTATTTGAAATTTTTAAAAAAAGTATGCATATCGCCTGAAAGTTTGTACGAATCCATGAAAAAATTAATGCGTTTTTTCAAAGTTATAGTTACATGTTCCGCAAGCATTATGAATTTTAACATGTGTTTCGCATAAGAAAAGAAGATAATTTTGTAAATTTGATTCAGAATCGTCAATATTAGTAAATCGAGTTAAAACTCAACATTTCTCTTCATAGTTAGCCATAGAATACGAATAAAAACTTATTTTTTGAATACCACCCCTATACGTTTGTTTTATCGGGTCCCAAATAAGCCCCATACATATGTGAAAAAATGGGTTTTGCGAGTTTTTGGCGTTAATTATGATTTTGTTGCGGTTTTTCAAATACAAATTATTTCGTAAAAATAAAATACTACTTTATTCTGATATTTAGATGTTTATATAAATTATTTAAGGAATTTATTATTATTTTCAGAAATTTTATCTTAGAATAGGGTTAGAAAGTCGCGGATTTTTCCGACTGTTTCAACTTATTTTCTACTTTTCAATTATAGTGAGGTAATAATTAATTTAACCTAACAAACATAAATCTTCAAACAATTTATTATTGTTTATAACTATCTTCTCCTATAATAATGATAGTTGCAGTTTTTTTCTGAAATTTTAAACTTTTTGTCCACTTTTTACTTAGCAGGTAATAATTAATGCAAGTTAACGAAAGTTATTGTTCGAACAATGTATTATTGGTTATAATTATCTTCTCTCATATGATTTCTGGGAAGTTGCGTTTTTTCCTGAAATTTTTAACTTTGCTTTGACTTTTTAGTTATGAACAAATAATAAATAGAGAAACATTTTTTTAACAATATTTTTCTTTTTTGTGAATATTTTTTCTAACAAAAAATAGATATTTGTAATATTCGTATCTGAAATTAATTCCCTTCTTACAAGAGACGAAATTCAGAAACAATATTTACTGCAAGTGGTAACAGAGTACCGGAAGCAATTTCCTGACTGCAGTAAGTCTACCTTGTCCCACGAGATGTTATAATCGATTAATTATTTGATTTAGACCTGTTTATATCTATACATGTATATTATCATCGATAACAGCGTATTTCTCCAGGGTAGGACAGGGCTAAGCACTTATAGGAAAATAAGTGCTATTCCAAATTTTTCGTTTTCCGCTTTGCAATAAACGACGCTTTGTAGTTCAAAACAAAATTTTTACTAGTCATTTACAGATCTACTTCTTCCACATACTCCTAATTACTCCATTCTTTATTTTTGTCTCTACTGTGAGATAGCCTTTATGTTTGCATTATTATTTTTTAAATATTGGAAAAAAGAGTAAAAATAATTTGCATTGCAAAAATACCATACTATTTAAAAAATGATTTCCTCTAATGTTTATTTATTATTTGGTCATGAATGAAAAGCCAAAGCAAAGTTAAAATTTTCAGAAATAACCACAACTTTCTAGCAATTATATAAGATAAGATAGTTATAAAAAATAATAAATGGTTTGAACAATGATGTTTGTTAAATTGCAATGATTATTATCTCACAAAGTGAAAAGTGGACAAAAAGTTGAAAATTTCAGAAAAAAACGTAACTATCTAGCATTAATATAGGAGAAGATAGATATAAACGACAATAATTTGTTTAAAAAATTATTTTTGCTAAATTTCATTAATTATTAACTCACTCTCAGTACAAGGTGGACAAAAAGTTGAAAATTTAAGAAAAAACCGCAACTATCTAGCATTACTATAGGAAAAGATAGTTATAAACAATAATAATTTCTTTAATCAATTAGGTTTGTTGAATTTCATTAATTATAACCTCCCTCTCAGTGAAAAGTGGACAAAATGCTGAATATTTCAGAAAAAGTTGCAACTTTCCAGCATTATTGTAAGAAAATATCATTAAAAATAATACTTAATTGTTCAAACAATCATGTTTGTTGTCTTAAATTATTTATCACCTCACTCTGATTGAAAAATTGTAAATAAGTTTAAAAATTCGGGAAAATTCGCGACTTTCTAACTCTATTCTAAGAGAAAATTGCTAAGAACAATAATAAATTGTTTAAACAATTTATTCAAACACCTTGTTTTCAGTAAGAAGTATTACCGATTTTTTATTTACCCTGACAATTAACATTCAAATACCAGCATTTTAATCCGGTAATATTTTCAACATAGGATCTCTTAGAAACGAAATAAAACAATATTTTAGATACAAATTAAAAAATTTTTAATTCATTTATTTATTTTAGGCAAAAAAATTACTTTTCTATCATAAAATATGATTTTTAAACAAAATACTTGAATTTTCAACAAAATAATTTAATTTTCAACAAAATACTTAAATTTCCAACCTTAACAGATACATTTGTAATAAAGAAGTGTAATAGTTGATATTGACACGAAAAAATATGACATTTTTTTTGTTTAATGAATTTAAAAATAAATAACGATTTTTCGGCCATGAAGAAAAAAAAGTTCACCTAAATTGTTGAACCTTCCAGCCAAAGAACGAATTTTCTATACAAAATAGAATTTCCAACCAGAAAATATCAATTTCAAAAAATAATAATAATTTTTAACAAAATAATTAAATTTTGAACCAAAGTGATAAACCTTCATTCACAAAAACAAATTTTCAACAAAGAAGTTTAACTTTTATCCACGCTGTTGAACTTTCAATTGAAAAACATCAGTTTGTAGCAAAAAAGTTCAACTTTGAACCAAGGAGATGAATATACAACAAAAAATATGAATCTTCAACAAAAAAATTATTTTAACAAAATGGATCAACCAAAACCTTCAAACAAAATAGTTGAGGTCTCAAGCAAAGAAGATTAATTTTCAGTTGCATTCTTATCGAAGAAAGGTGGAATTTATACTAAAACAGATGAATTTTCAAATCGAAAAGACAAATGTTGAGTTTTTCACCAAACAATTGCATTTTTATCGAAGAAAGATGCAATTTCTACTAAAATAGATAAATTTTCAAATTAAAAAAAAAAATTTCAAAAAAATAGTTGAATTTCCAACAAAAAACTATGCCTTCTTAACAAAATTTTTGAATTTTCAAACAAATAATAAAATCTATAACTGAAATGATAATCTTTAGGAGGAAGCAACTGAAAAAAAAAATAAAAACGTAAATACAAGGCAAATAAATTACTAACAAGAATATTATATCAGGGTTACTGCAAACCATAATTTTAAGAATTCACTAATTTTTCCCTGACTAATATTTCATTTTCCCTGATCATTAATATTTGAACAAAAACAAAATGAAACAATTTCAAATTAAAATTGAAAATTTTCAAATTTATTCTTCTTGACAGTTATTCAAAGTTATAGAAATTCCCTGACTATTTAAAGATTTTTTTTTTAAATCACTTACTTTTACCTTACCAATAAAATTCCCTGACTTTTGTTTAAATTGTTGTTGGCTAGGTTTGTTTTTTACTGACCAGGTTTCTTTGTTGCGTGTGTTAAATTTATATAAAATTTCTGTATAATTACTGCAGTCCTTTAGAGTCATCAGAAGATCCCCAAACTTGCTAATTAATTTATAATAATTAAACAGTTGATTTATATTGAACCTGTATTTTCCACCTCGATATAAAAAGCACTATATATGCCTTCAAAACAGTTAAATTACTTTTCAATTTCCATTAAAATGCATTTATGGAGAAGAAAGATGTAAAGAGAAGAGAGCAGACATTGACTTGGGAATATCATGAAATCGTCTGACCCAGACGGATATTTCTACTGAAGCTCGAATCTTAATTTTATTCATAATTGAAGGGGTATAGAAGGCTGCACAGAGATAGAGTAATTGTAATTCTTGTCACGTACTGGCAAAAGTCTTCCCTGCAATAAGGGGTAATTAAATTAATGCAGAGGTAGTAATACGGAAGATGCCTAATTACGTAGTTTCGAATTATTTAAACAGAATATCATGAAGTCTTCAAATGCTGATTATTTAAATTTTTTAGTACGTTTTCATGTATTTTTCAAATACATTTATATGCTGATTAATAAAATAAAGCTCAATTCAAGTAGCAAAAAGTGGAGAAAGTAGGGTAATTCGTCGGCCGAGATCATTTCAAGATATTCCTTGCAGACTTTTAAATAAAAGTAACGTTCTGCTAGTGACCATTTCTATCTTGTGTTAAATATAAAACATGTCGGTAGTTCATTTCGTTTATTGTAAATTGAGCTAATTGGAAACGATTGTATGATATTTTAATTAATTGGCAGATTGCATCAGTAGGATAAGCAATCGTTATAACCAATTAAATAATCAAGCGAATCGCAAAACGTTTACAGCTGAAATTAGGTGTTTAATTAATTAATTAAATAATTAATTAAACCAAATTGAGATATGAGAGCTGCACTAAATCAGCTAGCCTAATTCTAGTAAATATCAGATTAGTAAATTAAATCTTTATGTCCAGGTTCGACGAGTCAGAAGAGCGAATAGTTCATCGCCCGATTCAGATGATACTTTTGGTGGAGAAGAAGATGATGTTGGCCTGGGTAAAGACGACCAATATTTGGTCAGCGACAGGTCTGAGAACAAATTTTACGGCAGCGTTCATGCCGCGGCTACAGCGGGTTCTAGTTGTGGCAGTTCACATCAATATCCTGGAAACACACCAATCATTGGACCACCATTAAATTATTTGCAACGCAAATTACAGGTCAGCTCTTTCGTTCTCATTAACATTATTTCCGCCATACGTATAGAGAGAGTTTTCAATTTAGATAAATGAGAAGATGTTTATGGATCAAAAACTAATCAAAGAACCGTATATAATACCATAGGGTGGTCCAAAAATGCATTCGAAATTTTTTTTTTATTTCTATCGGGACGCCCCCCAAATTTGTTCGAATCCACCCAAAAATAAATCAATTTTTTTTTTTTTTTCAAAACAAAATTATATTTGTGGGTGCCGCAAGCCCCATGAAGTTTAACATGTATTTCCCATAAGAAAGAAAGACGTTTTTGTAAATCTTATTCAGAATCCTGAATATTATCTCAATCGAGTTGAAACTCAACATTTCTCTTCACAATCAGGTATAGAATACGAATAAAATATCACTTTTCAAATGTCACCCCCATCAGTCGGTTTCATAGGGTCCCAAAGAAACCTCATAAGTGAAAAAATGGGTTTTAAGAGTCTTTAGCGCTAATTATGATTTTTTCGCGTTTTTTTAATGAGAATTGTTTCTAATACATAAAATATTACTTTATACTGAAAATTAGATATTTTCATCATTTTTTTAAACAATTTATTATTGTTTTTAGCAATTTTATCACAGAATGGAGTTAGAAAGACGCGGTTTTTTCACAAATTTTCCATTTGTTGTCCAATTTTTAATTATAGGGTAGTGATAGTTAATCAATGTTAACAATAGTGATTGTCTAAACAATGTATTACAATTGGTAATAATATTATATTTGAATAATGCTAGAAAGATGTGTGTTTTTTTTTAGATTTCTGGCTTTTTGTCCAATTTTCATTTGGAGTGAAGTAATAATATATTCAAGTTAACAAATTCATTGTTCGAACAATTTATTATAATTATTAATAATATTATATTTGAATAATGCTGGAAAGATGCGGTTTTTTGTTCTTGAAATTTCTGTCTTTTTGTCCAATTTTCATTTGGAGTGAAGTGATAATGAATTCAAGTTAATAAAATAATTGTTTAAACAATTTATTATCATTGTTAATAATATTTTCTGTGCTTAATTGATAGAAAGTTGCGGGTTTTTCTGGAATTTTCAACAGTTTGTTTATTTTTTATTATTTGTGACTTGATAACTAATTATATTTAGCAAAAATAATTGTTTAAACAAATTATTATTGTTTATGACTATCTTCATCTATATCGATTGCGCCTGAAAGT
>JAABKJ010012580.1:0-10490 GCA_011634705.1 Andricus grossulariae
AAAGAATTCAAAATCCGAATACACTTTAATTTAATTCGATATAAATAAGAAGGCACGAATTTTACTTTTTTGAGAAATAATGATTTCCCTAATGTGATGAGTATTTGAAATTTAGTGGACTTTTCACAAAAAAATACAAGTGTTCATTCAAAACCTTCATCACGTTCGACCTACTCGAAGGACTCGAAATCATACAAAATGTCTACTTACTATAAGCAAGAATTCTGAGCAAATATTTGATAATATCAAAAAATTAGTTTTTTTATTGAATGCAACCTTATCTCCCCGGCTGAAGTTTGAAAACGTGGAAATTCGATGCAATGGCAAAAACTGCAGAAAAATTATTTATTTCCTCAAATATTTAAAAGTAGATTCGATATTGTTTTTAGTTCCCTTGGATTGATTCCTTCCAAAATTTAACGCCGCGCCGCGGGTATGGGTGAGAGTATGGCGCTGTACCCTGACGGGCCACCTCTGTCTCTGCGTCATGACGTTGTGTCACTTCACACGAAGCGGGAATCACACACGTTTACATAGAGAATAAGCGTAATGACAAGCTCGCTTCGACCAAAAGTGGGTCTCCGATGCCTGAAGCAAACTGAAGCCGACAGTATCTGAAAGTTATTAGAGCCATCCTAATGCAAAACGGCAGTTAATATCAATTTATTTCAATCAAAAATGTTATACCACGTTTTAAAATAATGTAATTACTTTAAGATTTCTCGCTAATATTCAATGAAAATTTCTCCTGAATAGTTTTAATTTATTGGCGCTGCTGGAGATAGCCAGCAGGCGTATTTGATTAGGTAAACAAATTAAAAAGAGAAGTATTGGATAGACGGAGAGATTATGATCGTTTTGAAACGAAAAGTATGATATGTCATTGGACCACAATTTCATCGTTTTTGTCTCCCTCATACGATAGAAAGAGAGCATATCTCATATGACGGAAAGAAAGGCGCGATTCACTTCAAGTATCGGAACCTCACTGCAGTGTTTTGTAACTTAAACTATCAAGTGTTGACGTGAGAACTGTAAACCCTGTGTTTTGCGTTAACAGTTGATCTAATATTTATAAAAGTAGGTGGCTTCGAAATGTATAATCAAGCGAGAGATAGAGTATCTGAATCGATTATTCAAGAGAATGCTCTTATTTTAAACGAGATGATCAATGGCCCGCAAACGGTTTAAGTACGTAAGCAGGAAACTAATTTATTTTAACTTGTGACAGCAACCTTTATTCCTTATTTTCGTTAAATATTTAGTTTCCCCTATATTTCGTGTCAGAAAAACAATTTTCAAAATATTTTTTGTCACGCGAGGTACGTCCACGGAGAATGGTTGATAAGCCTCTGACTGTTCACGTTCGCAGACCTTGGAGTTTGTTTCACCGTCAATCCCGAAACCGGAATTGAATCCACTAATCACTGTAATTCTTACTTATATAAAGAAGACATTTTGTAAGTAAATAATGATTGTAAGCAAATTTAATTTATTTATTCAATAATTGGGATTGATTGGACAACTAACAATCAAGTTTAGTTAGTAAAGCGTGGCAAAATAAAGAAAGATTTTCAGTGTCGGTACGCTGGCTTACTGCTTTCGGATTAACAGCTCTGTATGTCATTTCAAGTGACATTATTTTGTTGTAATTTGCGGATTTTTCAAGGATTCTAGTTTGTTCAGAGTGAAATCTGTGATCCTGATACCATGCGTGTTTGGCCATGGTTGTCCATTTGCTAAGTGATCGGTACACATCCAACGTGTTTTTTTCCCGAATTTTCAGGGGCCGCTTGGTTGTGCTTCTATATACTATTCGCACCCTGTGCAAGGTACACTGCAGATAAAATTTGTCTTATGATCTATAGGGATGTTACCATTTTTGGATTAAAAAATTTGCATTGGATCAATGACATTTCGAAAAGCTGTTTTTACGTTGAAAGGTTTTAATATCGCTTACATTTTTTCGGAAAGGTCGCGAGCGTAAGATAAATTGATATTTGTAGGAAGTGTGTGTGTGAGTTAGTGGTTCGGTTCAGACTGATTGGTAATTGCTATTATTAAAAACAGTTTTAACTTTTCTGATATTTTCTCCATGAAAATCTTTCTTCTGTTGTAATTGTTGGAGAAATTTGTTATTTTTAGAACTTGTTCAGTTGGTATATCGTCAACATATCGGAAATGAAACGGTAATATGAAGGGAAGAGAAGATGAAACATACTTTTCTAAATCATTTATTGCGATATCTGCGAGAATTAGAAAAGGTGGTGAGCCCATTGGAAAACCTGCTTTTGTTTGCATTAAATGCCTTTGAAGTTAACAGAAGAGTTACAAGCACAAATTCCTAGACTGAAGTTAGGTAATCAATTTCTTAAATTTATTTCAACATTATTAAAATTTTGTTTCAAATGTTCTGAGTGGATGTTGAAGTCTTTGATTTCATCATTGAATAAACGACATTTTAAAAGTCTATAGCAAAGCGACAGTTTTGTCTCGGCCCTGTTCACAATGCTTTTTGTAAAATTATTATTGTTCATTACAATTTTTGAACATACAATTGAAATTTAAGTATCAACATAAAGTTTAAAAATTAAACGGAAATGTGACCTAAGAGAAAGATAACCTAAAGGTAAATATATCAAGTCAATTCAATTTTTTCCACAACTTTCATAGACCAATGAGAAAAGGAGAACTCGGAACTGTTCCTATACTTGATGATAACGTTGATAAACCTCTATTCCTGATAACTTATCCTGATCAGGAAACCCATGTGTTTTCAAAACGTCAATAAATTGGAATAAAGAATCCAACAAATAAATTCTTTTTGTTCTGAAGTATGTCAGTTTTACCATCTCTAACATTGAATCTTTATAAATTTTTTTGAAATAAATTAAAAATATTATTAAAGTAACTAAATCCTGAGAAAACCATTATAGCATTTTGTCAACTAAAAAGTATTATTATTTTATAAGACTGATAATCTATATAGATTATTCCTTGTATCATTTTCGACTTGTGTAAAATTTACTGAGGATTAACTGTTCCTATTGCATATTATCAAAAAACACCACGAGTCCACTGCGAGAAATTTTTTTGACAAAAATTGCGGAGCCAATTAAAATGTACAATCTTGATTTCGCACACTTTTCCTGCCAGATTGATCGTTTTGAAAAAAATCACTATACAGAAATAATATTAGTCAAACCCTCACCACTTCTTAATGTCTCGTGGGGGTGGGAAGGCACTGCTGTCACTGGTCACAGAAATAATGTAGGTAACATCCCCACACCACTCCAACGTCTCGTCAGTGCAGGAAGACACCTCTATGACTAGTTCAAAAATAATTTCTGTCAAACCTTTACCCCTTTCTAACGTCTCCAGGGGCAAGAAGGCAACCCTGTGATTGATTACAGAAATAATGTCGGTCAGATCTCAACGCTACACATTATGATATAATTGTGTGATTTTTAATATTTAGCCTCCACTGTTTCGAAAACTATCAATCGTTGGGTAAAAACGTTTCCAACATAAAACAAGTATTTTTACAAAATATGGAACCGTTATTGTAAGCGCTTTGTATATTTTTATTATTGACTGAACTTAACGAATAAAACATGAAATTTTGGTAGTTTTTCAGAGTGTAGATTAGGAAATTCAAATGTATGGGTATTTTCACTATCGTTCTCGTAATCAGTGCGTCAAAATACCTGGATAAACAGAGCTCTAAATCATTCGGAGGTATGCCCTTTTTACATGTTTATCAAATAACACTTGATAATAATAACACGAACATATAATTCATTAATTGATAGTTTAATGATAGCTTTACTGGCACATCAATAATAAGAGTGATGTATTTAATTTATTTCAAGGTTTTAATTTGTCTCTATAAGTAAAGAACGAGGATTGTTTATATCACAAGTTAATATTCTACTATCTTCAGAAAAGTTGCAACCACAAAAGGAAATTGCAACTATAAGCCGATATTGCAACTATAAGACGATAATACATGTAAGGCGCCTACGGGAATTTTATTAGCTTCATCACTAATCAATTGGGCATTCTAATCGCTATCCATGTTCAATTTCACCCGTCAAGTTTGGTGATTGAAATATATATACATTCCAGCAAGAACATCACTATGCTCCAATATATCAGCGACGTCACCAGCAAATAAATTTAAGTTGGTGAAGTTCTTATTTACTTCCGTCAGATAAGGTAACCATGGTGGGTGAAGCTGTGTACCTGGCAGCAGGAGACATGGACCTGGCACGAAGAGGAAGATCGGCGGGAGAATATCGTCTGTCAGAAGAAGAAGGTACTTTGCCACGAGGAAATCCAGGAACAGACTCACCATCAGGTAAACATTCAAATTGTAAACTAAACTCTACAAGGAGATACAAAGGATTACATTTTTGTCAAGACGTAAAGACTATGCAGAAATAGTTCATTTCAGTTGATTGAAACAGGCAATACCATTTGTTTTTTAAACTTTAGCCAGTGGCGCACTGGACATCAAAAGGATGACAAGAAAAGCATTCTTTGCATTCCAAGGGTGATAAATTCAACAAAGGCAAACAAATGTCTTCCTTATGTGCAGGCCCGACCTTAGGGCTTAACGAGTCGGGCGTTTGCCCAGGGCGCAGCTCTAGAGGGGTGCCCAAATTACGGATCATACTGTACTAAATTGTCTTAAGGATTCGCAGGTGTGCCCTCCTAATATACCTCGACACCTTTGTTCACGATTTATAACGGGAATTGGGAATTTTTTATTATGGAGCCTAGATATGAAGTACCTGTGGATGAATTTGTTGGAATTAATATTAAGTTCCCACCCTAAAATTTACAACAAGTTTCTAAATTTATATTGGTGAATTTAGTCCTGAATTGACCTGCATGTACATCCAATTTATGAAAATGCTAGAGCTGTACTCAGTTCGGTTCGGTCTCATCTCTCATTAGTCTGCTGAACTTGGACAAAGTTATAATGTCTAAAGAGCAGGATAAACATCTTTAATTTTTGTTTTGATCGAAAGTATGTTTTCAGCGCCTAGAAAGCTATTCAGTGAACCGAATCGGAAGAGAAAACTCTTGATTGAGAGAGAAACACAAAAAAGTTCAAGTGCTTTCAAAAATTTGTTATCAAGATCGGGGAAGCGATAAAATGAATATTTTGGTTATATCCTTGCATGAACTGTTATTATCTTGGATAAACAATAGACGTACAAAAAAATTCGATTTGATTTCGAACCGACATTGGACGCACATCAAATGCCGAAAAGCCGACATTCTGTCCATCCTACGGTCAGATTGGTTTTTTCGATTCAATCGGCCCTGATCTAACGTTTTTCTCCGTTGAAAATTGAAAAATATTTTTATGTAAAGTTACACTATTGGGTTGTAAATGAACTTCTTTGTCGATAATTCATATTTTCGCTTGAAAATTCAACTGCTTTGTAGAAAATTTGTCTTTTTGGCTTAAAACTCCAACAGCTTGGTTGGAAGTGTTTTTCTCTCATGACTCAAAAATATCTCTTAGTAACAAATTTAACTACATTTTGATAGAAAGTTGAACTATTGGGCTTGAAATCAACTTTTTTGTTGCATATTCATATTAAAATTTAACGAAACTTAATTTTTTTTCGTATACATTTCTTTTAAACACTATTTGGTTGAGAGCTGAACTTATTTTGTAAATTTTTTTTGTAAGATTCATCATTTTATTTGAAAATTTATCTCCGGTTAAAAATGTATTATTTTTTATTTCGGTTTAAAAATTCATCTATGTAGTTGAAAAATTATGTATTTTGTTGAAAATTTGTATTTCCTCTTTAATGTTTTAGGAATTTATTAATCATCTAATGGACTGCCAGTAGGATATTTATGAGATTTGAGAAAATATCCCAACTCTAAACATCTCTCGTTAGTAACTAAAGCTGCAGATATGAGCTTTTTTCATTTGATAAATATTTGTACAAATATTGTTTATCATTAAGGAAGTTTTATTATGTACTGCTGATGTAACTCAAACTAACATGTTTCGATTATTTTAATCGGAAACAAAAAATACTTCAGGCATACTACAGAAGTGGAACAGAATAACTTTTTCAAGAGTATGAATACCATATTTTAAAGTTTTTAAATATTATCAAATCTGCGTTTGATATACCCATGCATATTTTTTACTGAATATTAGGCAAAATTGCCAGTTCACATACAAATTCCTGGTCATTTCCCGGTAATAAAAAACAAGATATGATTTGAAACAACTTTTGGATGAAGTCGGCAATGTTAGATATTGCACTTGCATCAATAAAAAAACGATTACAACAATTGGAAGATCATATTAACATATGGTTATTTCTGTTCAGTTTGAAATAGATCCCCGAAAAGCATCGTTTAAAACACCTATGCTCTGAATTAGAAGAAGAACTTACAGTGATGAAAGCGATGTTAACGGCGAAGATCTCTATGATGAGCTCCTGCACTTGAAATACATGCTACCGGATACCACGGAAACCCCAATAGTTATTTTAAATTTCATAGTTCAAAATAATTTGGATGATACTTTTCCTCATGTATTCGTAGCGTTACGAATCCTTCTGACAACCCCTGTCTTTGTTGCAACTGCAGAGCAAAGTTTTTGAAGCTTAAATTGATAAAAACATATCTGAGATCTACCATGACAGACAATAGGTTCAGCTCTCTCGCGATGTTCTCAATAGAAAACGAAGCATTCCAATCATCGGATTTCTCTCAACCCATTAACGAGTTCGCCCAATTGTTTATAACAAAAACTGATATAGTTTTCAAATTTTTCATTTTATTCATGTTATCCAGCTCAAAAAATGTCATCAATTTTGATATCGAGAGAGGAGGATGCAGATTTCCACCTAGGGCGCATGCACTCCGAGTCCCAGTCTCATACTCGGCTTAGTTCACAGTTTGATGCATATAGAAAAGATGACTTGCAAAATATAACTAAAATATTCGAATCTCTTCATTTAAAGAGATTTTCAAGTTCAAATTGATTTTACACTGATAGAAAATTAATTTACTTGAGGCTCTATCGGCTTCAAGGAAGCCATTTTCCTTACAATACTCCTGCTTCGCTCTCGTTTTTTTATATGTATTCATATACTTTTCGAATAGATTATATAAGCACTATAATTTATTGTTAGTGTATGCAGTATATATGCAGATATAAAGATTTTACGATATGACGTTCACCTTATCTTCATTAAAATGACTCTTTATTTTCACAATTACGATCTCTATCAAGTATTTAAGAAATTTATTTTTGTAGTTCAAAAAAATTTCGTCTTAGCGACCGGATTCCTAATATGGGCTTTTTGACTTATTTTTTTCAACATGGAAATTGGTTAGTTCATCATCATTTTATGAACCTGTACGCATTTGAACATCTAAGAAAGTATAATAACCAGGGTATAAGCGATGCCCATTTTTCCGAGTAGTAAAAAAACTGATGAATGCGTCAATAAAGAATTTAGTTGACAGAATACCTCAATAATTTTATGGTATATTATCAGAGTATATAAATATGGTATCATAATCCTTACCTCATGGAGTCTAGGCGTCGAGCTTGTTCTTCTGAGATATTCATGTTTATATTTCATAAATCAGTACAAGCAAAGAAATTCGTTTTTCTTAACCCAGGCCAATGTGAGAAAAATTGATTGATTCTTATCGCTTTATTCCCATCGTTTTTATTTTTTATTCCTACTGCTGAAATAATAAGATTATAATATTGATCTAGAACCCTAGTTTCTTTGGAAAATATTTTTAAAAATAATTTTGCCACAATCAGTTATGAGTTATTTTTTCAGTCCCCAAAATCATAAACATCATGAACAGCATGTACATCTGTGATTTGTTTATTGTGAATTCTCATTTGTTCAAGCTCCTTCGGCTTGAACGAAAACATTCTGATCACATATCGCGTGCTTAGCACTCGATTTCATTTTTCATGATTAATTTAATATTTGTTCCTTAATTTTTACTAATATTCATTCCCAGCTAAACTAATCAATGTATCATTTCGATGAATCTACATTATTAAAATTCATCATACGCATTTGTATTGAAACAGACGTTTTTCCACTGCCTTGATTCAAAATTGAAAGAAAGTGCGCATTCTTTGAAGAAAGAAACAATTTTGTTGATTAACCTAAAATTTTATTTTTTATTTGTTTTCTTAAGATTCTGAAAATCCTATAACTCTGAAAATTGTTGTGGTCACAAACATGAATTGGCCTGCATAAGACTTACAAAATGTCCTCTTTTCATATATAGTTGAAAGTTTGTCATAAAGGCAACCGCAGGATTTCTCTGGGAGCAGTCGCTAATCTGAAAAATTGCACCCGCTACCAGCGAAATCACGGTAAAATTTCAGCTGTCACCACGTCTCACGACCGTGAGATAGGTGGCCAGTCTGCAAAGAATTCAATACGATGATGCGACAAAAGTCTCGTGCACCCTAAGGATACGGAGCGACTCAAGGACGATCGCCTCCGGCGAACACGATAATTATCGAAAAGAATCCAAAAAGGGAAAACGTTACCTCATACGACATGGACAGTTCCTCAACATTTCTGTGGTAGATGCCGTGCATCTTCTTCTCGAAGAGCTGTTCGCGGAAACTTTTGTCCTGTGCTTTCTCAATCAGGGCCTTCAGGAGTGAGAACTCAAGATGAATAAGATTTTATCCGTTTTGCTCATTTCTGATATTGAAGTCAAGGGCAAGTGTTTCAGGAGCGTCCTCCGCTGCTATGTACAGAAACGCCTCTTTGCCCACTTTTTTGTTTTTCCTGACCGTTTTGAAAAAAGCGTCTTGTCCATTTGCGACTATATGTGCTGTACCCAAAATAATCAGGCCCTTCCGGGATACCATTCGGGTTTCCTTCCTTCGAATAAACCTTAGCGCATTTTTCTAACCTGAACTAAATTTCAATCTCCAGTGTACTCTTTCACAATGTCTAGCGCTAGATGTAGTTTCTCTTGGTTTTTATCATAAATCTTGAGATCATCCCTGTAAAATATATGAGTGACCTTATGTTTTCGATTTCAAGGTTTGCCGCAGAGGTACCCTTCGGAATAGCAACGTGCGAGGGAAAGTGGTAATAATGTGAGGCAAAAGAGGAGAGGCCTCATGGTGTCGCCCTGAGAGACGATGCTTTACAGATGAGAGAGTATATCTGGTTTCCTAAGGCGGCTTCAATCTCTCTATTCACCTCACGATGTGCGGATAAATCTTCAGGCTTTTCAACAGACAGATGATAAGTCTATGGTATGTTGAATTATAAGCTTCCCAGTGATCAATCCAGGCCATCGATATGTAACGCTGATAGGACTCTGCGTCTTCATAGACACATCTATCGATGAGCAGGTTCTCCCGACATCCTGCTACGCCTTTCTTTGAGCCGCGTGGTTCGTAAATCTCTCGCTACACAGGTCCAATTATCCAAACAATCCTATCCTTAATTAAAGATGTACAAATTTTATACAGTGTGTTCAGACAAGTCATTAGCCCTTCCACCAACCACTCTGGAATAGGTTCTTCCGACTTTAGATATGAGTTAAAAACGCAAGACCGATGCTGGTGGTTTGAAGGAAACTTCTTCCACCAGGAGGTCTTGATACCATCTGGTCCTGGAGCGAAATAGTTCTTCACGCCTCTTGATACGTTTTTAACCTCCGTGGTAGTGATAGGTGAGAGTTTCTTCGCAGGTGATCTGAGGGCAGTGCACAGCTCTTCGAAGCAATTTATGTTCTTTAAGTTTTCTCTCAGTGGATGCTAGACTTCGTAGACTTATCTGCAAAAAGCCTTGACCTCCTCTAGTGTGAGCGGGTGAACGACAGTCACTGGAGGGTCTTGGAAGAGTCAAGATAGATCGGACAAAGCTGTTGATTTTCTCTGACCCACCTCTCTCTTCGCCCCAGACTTCTCCTAGCCTTAAACTGTACTCGTATTCTGTTCACAATATGCTGGCTGATGGTCAGCATCTCTCTTCCTCTATTGGATGCCTGCTCGTGGTTGGTCTCCGTATCGCCTCTCTTTCTGTGTTTCAGCTTGTTTTGGCTACCGTTGAGTAGGCACTTCGCTTATAAAATCCCTTTTCCGAAGTTCCTCGGCATGATTTCGCGGACGTTCATGCGAAAAATGCGAGAGATCTGGGTGTTTCTTGCACCACAGAGTATGCATTCGCGCTATGTAACCTTTTCGTTCAGGGGCCATACAGATATCACAGTACTTCAGCAGGTCGTCCCTGAGTCGATCCGTACACTTAAAAGTGATGAAATTCTGCGGGTCAGTCGCATTGACTTTGTCTTCATTGACTCCCCTCAACTCTAGCATAGTCGACATTGTTATCCGACCCATGGTCGGTATCATTCCTAGATAACTGTTAGCGACTGCTTATTAACTATTGTAACTATATTCAGCAGAAATCCTTGGTACAGGGATCCTCTAT